>APFE031422538.1:93890-105069 GCA_000404065.3 Pinus taeda
GGCGCGGCGAAGGGGGGGCTCCGCCCCCCCTCTAACCCCCCGGTTCACTACGTCAGTTAGTCATGGAAAGAATATAACACAACCCAACAAGATATACGTTGGTTTCCTTAAGAATAGTTGCGTGCACACACTAGTTCTCTTCACTGAAGTAGTGTATATAAATCTAATTATGGAAATGAAAAAGATATTGATTTACAAATATTGATTCACCCCCCCTCTTAGTATTATTTCCGACAATTGGAATCAAAGCAAGTCCTTTGGCAAAAGCTTGATCACTTGAAGAAGATCCGTAGTAACAATGGGAAAGAAGCTAAAGAAGAAAGCACCTCAAAATAAGAAGACATCTCAAAAGATCTATGACAATGGGAGAGATGATTAGCCTTTCTGTGGAAGAAACTCTTCAGATTCAGAATCTAACATCTCAGAATGAAGATGAGCAAGCAAAAGAACTATCAGGTATGAATTTTTTGTCCTCTGGTGATACATCTCTCTGTTCATTTGAATATAATGAAAGTGACTGCGAAACAAATGAATTTTCTCTTATGGGTGAAAGAGAAAGAAATCAAATAGAGGCAGAATTTAAAAAGCTCACAGACACAATTAGAGATCAAAAGGATATAATTGATAAAAGGGAATGTGGCTACAAAGAATAATTTACCAAGTTAAAAGCCCAGTTGGAGAAAGGAAACAAAATAAAGAAGCAGGACAAAGAAAAGGAAGATCAAAGTTAAAGGTTGCAAGATGAAGTGACATCATTGAGAAATGAATTGAATGGAAAGGGCACAACAACCAAGGAACTTATAGAAAGAAACAACTATTGTGAAGGTCTTGAAGCTATGGTTGTCTCTCTAAAAGAAGATCTCAAAAATTCAAATAAGCATAATGAAGAACTACTCCAAGCATTTTAAGAACAAGAAAATGAAGTTCTCAAATCAAGGCAACAAGTGGAAGAATGAAGAAAAGCTAAAGAAATCATGAAGAAGCAGTATCTTGAAAAGGAAGAGTAATATCAGGTTGAGATAAATATCCTAAAAGGTAAGTTAGAAGAAAAGGATAAACTTTTACGATTTCAAGATAGTACTAATATTTTGGATGATATTCTTAGTAGTCAAAGGTCTCCTACCATCAAATCTAGTCTTGGCTTTCATGAAACTGTTAAAGGTGAATCTAGCTCACAAACTGAAGCAAAGAACTCTAGTGCAAAATCTAAAATGCTCAACAAGGAGATAAGAGGTCACCCATCAACAACCATGGAAAAAAAGTCTTCAAAAAAATTATTTACTCCTAACTATGGAAGAGATAATCAGTTATTTCCTCTAATGAACAATGTTGAATGTTTTATATGTCATAATTTTGGACATGTTACAGCCAGATGCAGAAGAAGAATGATTCAAGCTAATAATTGTCACACAGAAAGATCATCATCTTCCAGCTACTTTAAGGGATATTGTTTTTCCTGCAATATGTTTGGTCACAAAGCCATTAACTGTTATAGAGAGAATATGAAACATATAAGATGTTATGCTTGTAACAATTTTGGGCATATAGCAAAAGAATGCAGGATAAAAATTCGGCCAACATACCAAAAGGAGCAAACATCATCACACTCTAAGGTATGGAAGAAGAAGGAAGTACATCCAGAAATATGTGGCATAGCTCAATCTACAGACATAAAAAACTCAGGAGAAACTGAGAGTATGAAATTTCATTATTATAATTCTCATACACGATTATCATGAAGATAAGTCGCGTATATATGCAAGTTCGAAGCTGCACAGTCGCATATATGTTGGTTTGATGGAGAAGTTTTGGGACAGACTCAGGAAAAGGATCTGATATGGTTCATTCAATTATCAATTATATTTTATGTTCTAATTGATGATGATTACGGTCTGTTGATGACATGTAGAAGTGGTTTTGACCCTCATAAGTTGTTGATGACTTGATCTATAACAATCTGATGATGATGCCTTGATAATCCTTAGTGATATATGCAATAATCATATCTGACAGTAAATAGTTGGCACAGGTTCAGGGGGAGAATACGTTATGCTTCTAATAATGCATTGTTGGCATTATGTTCAGAAGCCTTTGGTACTTATGTTGTTGAAATATTTAAATGATACATCATGCTAAGTTGCAGTTATGAGTTGCCTATGATAAAGTCTCAAATGATACTTGTATTGCTTGGGGTTACATAGTTGTTATTCAGATCAGATTTATCAATGATTGTGGATGATTTTTGATTATGCATACAGTACATAATGTTGCTTACATGGTGATCTTCATAAGGACAAGGAGAAGTACAAAGCTTGAGTACACAACTTCATTATTTGATGATGAGCCACTCATTTCTTTTATGTTGTTGTCATCATGCCTTCAAAGATGCATAAAGTTCATATGGTGCAGTTATGATGCAGGATTCCTATAGTTCTTGGCTCTCACATGGTTGAGGATTGTTGTTGTTGATGGTGTCAAGAAAGCTTGACAATGACTATGAGCTCATGGTTTGCTAGATACATATTGCTATCTCTTTGATGGATATACATTATGTTGGATACATGGATGATTACTTAAGTTGCATATTGATCAATATTGCTAGTTGGCCAAGAGAATGGTGTTATTGTAGGTCTCATGAAGACATAACTATTTGAAGACATGGATATTCGGAGACATGGCTTACTTAGTCACATAATGATGATGCCTTCTTATTTTATGATGATAGGTTTGATACTCACATATGTTGATTATTGTGGTTGATGCTTATGAGATGTGGGATGTTTCCTAATGATGATATATGGTTGATATATTGAGGGTTCTTGTGGAAAGATCATGTAGTTCTTGTTGATGATGTTATGATCATAGATAATGGCTATGGTGTTTTCACATACATATGATATGATGTGAATGATTCATGAAAGGTTATGATAAGGCTCTTTCTACTAAGGAAATAGAGAAATTTGATCTTGATGAGATGAAGAGGATGAGTTGATATCTATATGCAACATACTTTGGCACAGGTTGATGATATTACATTTCCATATATTGGGAACTGATGATGGACATATACAGGTTGTTGGTCTGGATGTTGTTGGCAGATGCTTATGGTGTAGATCATATATATGGTGTATGATAGTTGTTGATGACTATCATGGTCTTGTTTAGATCTTTGGTCTTTGTTATAAATGTCATGTATATTATTTTATGTAAAGGTCATATAAAGGCCTGTAATATGTCTTTGCCTATAATATTCTTTTAATGAGTCTTTTTTGGTCATCTGATGCAACTTGTAACCCCACTATGCATGGGAAGAATGATGTAATAATTGCTATATTTCAGTCATGCATAAATAATTGGTATATCCCCACTTGGTTGGGTAGATGAGTCAAATTTAGTATATCCCCACTTGGTTGGAAGATTGACGTATGTATGAGTCATTGGTGATAGGAAGGTCATACTCAAAAAGTTGAGTTATAGAGTCATGTTATTCTCTTAGAAAATATTTTGCAGACTCTACATGTGCTCAGGGGGAGCATGGATGTTATAGTGCATCCCAACATGTACAAAGGGGGAGTTTAATCAGAGAATTCAGTATGTTCCTAGGGGGAGCATGATCAATGTTCATATTCAGTTGTTCAAGTATGAAAGTATTCATTTTGGCCACCCCTTTGTCCTTGATATCAAAGGGGGAGAATATATTGGTCCTCCCTTTGCCCTTGATGTCAAAGGGGGAGAGTATTTTGGTGTTGCTTGTTATCTCTAATAGTTTCTATAGCTTGCAGTAATCAACACCAACATGGTTTCCATCAAGTCCAAACGGGGGATTGTTGGCATTATGATGCATGTGTTGTACTTGATGGCAACGCACTTGTAGAAGAACAACTCACTTGTATATGGTAACTGGATGAATCTACAGGAGAGATATCAGATGTGATCGAATGCATGGAAATTGTGTTTACAGATGTGACAAAATAAAGGGCAGTTCAAAGGAATCATATTCAGGGGGAACAAAGTAATGGTACAAAAGAAT
This sequence comes from Pinus taeda, assembly GCA_000404065.3. Classification (NCBI taxonomy): domain Eukaryota; kingdom Viridiplantae; phylum Streptophyta; class Pinopsida; order Pinales; family Pinaceae; genus Pinus; species Pinus taeda. The sequence continues at coordinate 97,921 of APFE031422538.1, forward strand.
AGGATGAAGGAACAAAGGACTACAGATCAGAATCGCGAAATTGAATAAAGAGAATGGTTTAAGAAGTTGTTGAGGCCTCGGAAATCACTGCCACAACATTGGGGGATAACCACCCGGTCCGGACCTTAGTACAGCTCCTTTTCTGTTTGAAATGGTGGCTCCGACTGGAGATAACGGGACCAGTTTCCCGATAATGAAATAAAAGGGATGGATGGGTGATGAATATTTTGCTTAAGTGATAGGCGACTAGCTTATTCTATTGACCGAAATAGGGAAACTAATACTAATCCCGGGAACAACTTATTCATTCAGAATACATCGTTAAATAATCTTTATCTATCTAATAGGCATATAGATGACTCTGTCAAATAAAAAATAGACATTCAATCATTCAAAGATTGCTTGATGTGAATAGTCACCATGAAGCGATAAATACAAATTACTGCATTCACTGTTTATATCATCGATACATATATACGATTAAAAGGGAAGCATGCGATAAACAACCAATAGTGGAAAGCATAAGGAATGCTGTGAAAAACACATATATATATATAAGCGATAATAGCAAGAGCGATTTAAACAACAATTCATATAATGAAAATGAGTACAGACGCAGATAATAGTACCATGTGAGCTGCAGATCAATCCGAAATATCAATCGCTATTCAAAATTCCTTCTTCAACACAGAAATGCTTTCAAACAATGACAATAGTGCACACTTGCATAAAAGCCTTCCTCATTAAATTCAGAATAATTGGTCAAGTTTCATAAAAAAATATCCCTGAAGTACAATAGTGCAACTTCAGGTTTTAAGTCATATACAAAACTTTTACGACCCTTTCTAAATGCATGAAAGGGTCTATAAATAATACTAAGCTAAAAAAATCTATGAACAAAATCCTACTAAATTGGTATCAGTAAATTCGGTCTATCTCTCAGGGGCAATCTGGCAGTCGGCGAAGTGAGTCATGCCTTAGGTTGTTTTCCCTTAAACGTAAGCTGGCTTGTCGCAAGCATTGGCTCCACTTCTGGCAGTTTGTTGAGGCGCAAACTGAATTGGGCAGCGAAGGTGGCATCCTGAATGTCAGGTATAATATACCCAACAACATCCGTGAGGCATTTCAAGGCGGCTCTTTAGCTGTATGGCTCGATTAAGAAGAACCAATAAGCATCCCATGTTAGACTGTTGATTCCAGCGATCAATCTTGTGTTTTTCTCCAGCTCCAGGTAGCATGAGTGCTCCAACATATTTGCTGCTATTAATTGACCTGGAATACATTGGGAAATCATATTAGATAAATAAAGTGTATTATTTACTAATTCAACCAAATTTCCAGTGGTTGTTTTGCATCTGGAAATTTCTCTTTCTACCTTCATTAGTTGCGATTGCCATTCTGTGAATAATATTTCTTTATGCGATTCCAGAATCCTAGGTAGATTAGCCGCCTGGCCTACATCGGAATCCTGCCATTCTATAAAGTTTGTCAGTGTTTCTTCGGCCTGATCCAACTCAGTCCTTGCTTTGTCTACCTTTTCGCTTATAGATGCTACCAACTCGCACAATGGTTCTGCTTGTGTAATCTGCTGACATAGTAGCTTAACTTGATTAATCAATGCCTTATTTAACTGAAGCGCTTCCGCCTTGAATTCATCTATCTGAGGGAGCTTTTTCATTTGCTCAATTTGAGTGGTCAATTGAGCGATTTGCTCATCTTTTGCTTTCATTGTTCCCTCAGTCGATATTCTCAATTGCTCCAATGCCGCCGATAGTTCCCTTTGTCTTTGGATTGTGCCTTCATCAATCCTTTGCTTTTCTTCTTGTAATTGCTTAGTCAGCTGACTATTGTTCTGTTGCTGCACTAGAAATTCTTGCTCCGCCTGCTCTGCCTTCTGCTGAACTTCCGATAACTTTGCCTGTAGCGAAGAGATGTCCTGATCCTTGGCTTTTAACAAATTTCTCACCTCCGATGCTTTATCAATGGTCGCCGCTGAATATGCTCCAGCGAACTGTGATAGCTTGGTTAAGTCATCGGAGGGGTCGAATTCCTCTTTCCACACAACATTGCCCGTCACTGTTGATTCAGGGAATAGGGAAGGTTGATCAGCTCTTCTCTTTTTCCTCTGTCACTTTACAACAGCTTTATGCTTAAGGCTATAAAATACATCCAAAGGGGGAATCTCTTCAATTTGCAAAATGATTTCACCCGATGGATCTTTAGGAATTATCTCTGCTTCTCTTGATTTGGGTAGGCCGCTGGTTTTGCCCGAAACCGGTTTCGATGTCGCCTCTTGCGTGTTGCCTTCTTTAGAAACCTCATCATCTTTCGAGCACTCTAGGTTGCTGATGATTGTACTGAATTGCTGCCATTGCTGCAGCAAATTTGGATCAACTAGTATATCATTATTATTTTTAGAGGTGCTCTCTTCTTGGGCTTTCGCCTGGGTTTCTTCTAGTCGCTGCACATTTTCCTGAGTTACTTCCTGCCTCTGGCTATGTGCTTCTTCCTGCTGTTTTGATGTAGTAGAAGGAGGCGTATTACTTAGCTGCTCAAGCTCGCTTGATCTTGTTGTTGTTGGGACAGTCGCTAACAGGTCTAGAGGCAGAGTTTGCAACCTTTGTTCTCTAATTCTGTTAAATTCGACTAGCCCTTCATCGTTATACACATTTCTGGCAAGCGACTTAACTTGATACAACGATTCAGCCGATGCAAATAAATCCTCGAATCTGTCTTCTTTGTGCTCGACCTTGGCCAATTTGGCCTGGTCGAGCGCATTGTAAGCGATCTTCCTCGGATCATACTGCCTTCTAGGCAGAGTAGCCAGAGTAAGCAAATTCATTTTCCCAGCTTCCTTCTCTACATGTTTGATATCATGCAAGGTATAAATTCCAATTCTTAAAGGAAAAGAGGGCCAAACATGTTTTTTAGCTCTTTTCATGGTCTGAGTAACCCCTTCAGCATTAAGTTGATAAGCTACTTCCCTGGAAAGTAGCTTATCGGGGATGTAAAGTGGTAGGACATGTGGCCTGGCCTGACTGCCAAAAACTCTGATGTAGGTGAATTTCTCCTCCCCAAACTAACTTGCTATCGCAGTCAAATCTACCCCTGCTTGCTCAGAAATCTTCGGGGCAGGCTTATTAAAAATGGAATAATGAATTGGCAACATAAAATCGTTGCAGATTTGGTACAGGTGGTGCTTATAACTAGTCTTCCATAGTTTTTGATAATATATGTGAATGGGTGTGGGGTCTTGCGACGTCCACCTCCATCCCAATACAGGAAATTCAGAATGAAAACACAACACATCCATCACATAGGCACTGTAATAGAATGGCGGAATAACCCTCTCTGTGACACGAAAGTCAGACCTAAAATCGAGAATAGCTTAGGCTAATTTGTCTGATAATATAACCGCCCAATCAATATTTTCTCCACTACATGCCGCCTCCATTAAGGGGACCATATCTATGGTGAAATTGGCAGAGTCATGCAATCCCCATAGCCTACACATCATAATTCCAGCATAACAGTAAGGAGAGCACAGGGATTCAACTGAGTACTTACCCGACGTTTCATGCTTGTGTTTCGCTGGATTCTGTCTCCAGCCTCGAATTGGTTCAGACTCGGTCTCGTTCTCTGCTCGAAATCTCTCCAGAAATGCAGCATTATATTTCTTCTCTTCTGGTTGTAGGTGATACATTAGCCTTAGGTCTTCTGCTCGAAACGAACCGAAAATCCTCTCGTCTGCAGTGTTAAACAATATTTTGATAATTGGGAGCTCTTGGATTGCCCATCTTACCACATCCGTGTATGGGAGAACTTGCTCCCGGGCCACTATTCTGTGTAGAAAAGAGTCGGCCAAGTCTTTTAAATTGGTGTCGGATTTACTGGTATTATCGCATGAGACTTCTATTCCAGTCACCTTTGGCCCTTCTGCTTCAATCAAATTATACATCCCTTGCCAAGTGGTCCTGGTAAGTCCTAAGCACATCGTATCTGATATAGTCCTTTGTTCTTTCCACTTGGATCAATGACAGCTTGCCCTGTGGCTGGCGGAACAATATGCATTGTAGTCTTCTTGGATTTCTTTCCCATTCCACTTTCTTCTGTTTCTATGGAAGAATTCTGCACAGAGTGAAAGATAAGCGTAACACAGGCAACAATAACATGAATTGAACAGCATGAAATATATATATATCTGGGTGCATTCATAGCGATCAATCGACTTAAGGTGGCCTTAGGATCAAATCCATGGATAGATCCCAAGCCTGCTATACTCATTAAATGGTCATTACGGCTTGTCAATCTCATTAATTCCAGTTGCTTCGATTAATGGCTGAATTATTTATTTGAAGCATGCTTTGGGTGATTTGGCGGTTTGAATGTGGATGAGCGGATTTTCAAAGGATATGGCCTTAATTACGAATAAATCATATTAAACTACCTTTATGACTATTACATTGAAAACTGCGCTTTTTACCCTTTACGCAATCGGGCATCGGGGAAATGCTAAGTTATTGCATTGGTCTTGTTTAGAATCCCTGATCGCCGATATCCGATATCACATCGCGTCGGGCATAGCTGGTAGGGCTGCTTAGGATGAGGGCATGGTGAGTCGTCGATCGCCAATAGCGATATCGCATCGCGTCGGGCGAGGGGGAGCTTCTTTGCACTATAAGTGTTATCGCCGATTGCCAATTGCCGATTGCCGATTTCGCATCGCATCAAAGCAAGGGTCATTACTTATGTTACTTTATGCTTTGTTGATATCCGATAGCGATTTCGCATCGCCGAAAACCAAAATGTCCCTTATATTGTGCTTTCTTTGTCATTGCGATATGCGATCTCGCGATCGCTTTATCGCAATGATAAAGATAAATCATTTTATGTTGGGGTTTTTGATTGGTTTTATTAAAAAGGCCTTTTAATGATGTTTTCTTTTATTCGAGCGTTTTTTGAAATAGAACTTTAAATTGATAACAATTTGAAACAAAAATTAAAAAAGGGACCCATTTCACATTATAGTTTTGGAATTTAAATGATATGAAATGGGGGGTTGTTGTATGGCACAACAATTGGCGATTCGCTGGAAGAAACAGTTATCTTTGAAAAGTATAGAAATACTTAAACTTTTTCACAATAGAAATTTTATTCAAAAGGGAAAATTCTAATATAACTAGATATCGTTGCATTCTAAGGAAACAATACTTTCTTTGCTAATTTCCTCTCTTGTTTAAAAATAGACACATTCCAGATTTTTAAATTGGCACTTATTTGGTTGATATTGATAAAATAGGAAACTTTTCCAAATCAACTATTAAAATTAACTCCTTTTCCATAGGTAGAGCCTTTGCTGCCAGCAAAAGTCCATAGTCTCGGCAGGGATACCTTTTAACCATATTATTGTCTATTGTCCTATTCACTTTAGAGCATGATTAACAGAATGAACTCAAAATATGTTTTTTCACATTTTGTATTTCTTTTCTTTTTCTGTTATTTTGTAAGATAAAAAGTCATTTCCCTGGTGTGGTGGCCAGTTAAGTGGCAATGCCATTCACTGGTAGTAATCTAACCGAACAAGCTGGCTCGTGATGAGACCCCTTGTCTTACAATTGAAGCCATTACCCTGTTTTGGTATGCAGTATTGGTAATGTCGGCTAAACTATTTTCCTATGGACATGGTAAGCAGGCTTGTAATAAGAACTCTTAACTTTTATATCTAGTATTCTTGGAATTACACCCTGAATAATCATGAACTTAGGCAAAATGGGATAGACAATTTTCCTCCTTAAGGTAGGATGGATGACAAGGTAAGAGTTTGAGATGTTGAATTTGGATCAGCTTCTATTTTAATATTGATAACCTTTTTATAACCAATTTGAAAAATCTAAAAGGATTTACAAGATTTATAAACTTCAAGAGGAGTTCACTAGGATTGTTTTGTAGTTTCAGAATGCAATTATAACTAATTTCCTAGAAATTATTCCTTTTGTTTAATACTTCTATTTATTTAAAAGTAAATATCGCATTGCTTGTTTCTGAGAAACTCTTTAAATACAGCAAAGGTCAAATAGAAAATGCCTTACAGTTTTATTTTCTACTTTTGCTACAAACTATAAAAATACTATTTTTAAAAGGAGAAGGGGTTACCTCCTCAGTTGAAAAATTTCTTTAAGATTAGGCCATTAACAGGGAGAGAATCTCTCAACCCTAACAAATATTGTAACATGAAGGTCAAATGGCCTATCTTTTCACAGATTTGAAATGGTCCAAGCCACATTTTCTGGAATTTGGTGTGTTTCCCTTTATCTTCATGGGCTTTGTCCCATTTTAGGACTAAATCACCAACTTGAAATTGCTTAGAACGAGATGAGATTGAATCAAATGATGACTTGATGATTTTCTGATGTTTCGCATGAATAATCTTGGCTTTTTCTCTTTCTTCTTCCAATTTCAAGATTTGGTTATGTCTAAGTTGTAAAGAAGAAGAAGGTTTTTCTTCAATAAATTGAACTAGAGCCAGAGAAGGAAGAACAAGATTTGTTGGTAGCACAACTTCTTTTCCATAAACGAGTTTGAATGGAGAAGAACCTATAGAAGCTTTTTGTGTTATCCTGTCAGCCCATAATGCAAATATTAAAGTTTTGTGCCAGTTCTTGTGATTCTGTTCGATAGTTCGCTTGATAATTTTAATAAGGTTTTGGTTTGTAGATTCTGCCAAACCGTTGCCCTGAGGATAATAGTTAGCAGAATATTTGAGCTTGAAACCTCTTTTGATTGCGAAATCAAGCATAGCATTGCCTGAAAAGTAAGATGCATTATCAAAAACAAGAGCATTCGGGACACCAAACCTGGTAATGATGAATTGATCTATGAATTCAATGATGGCTTCAGAGTTTGTTGTCTTTAGTGGAATTGCTTCAACCCACTTGGTAAAGTAATCAGTAGCAGTAAGGATATACTTGTGCTGTTTGGAAGAATTAGGAGTAATTTCTCCAATAATGTCCAATCCCCATTGCTCAAATGGTTGTTCAATGTTGACCGGTTGTAGGGGAAAGGCTTATTTCTTTAGTCTTCCACTCGAAGTTTGACAACTTGGGAATTTCCTTACATATTCATGAGCATATCTAAACAGAGTGGTCCAGT
>APFE031422538.1:106608-163642 GCA_000404065.3 Pinus taeda
GGTGGTATTCTAGAGGAGGCATGGACAGGTAAAAAGGTAAACTACTCTTTTTTAAATACTTTTGGTTGTGAAGCCTTTGTCCACATTAATAAAGAAAATAGAACAAAGCTTGAGGCAAAATCAAAGAAATGTACCTCTATTGGATATGGTATTAATGATTTTGGTTATCGCTTTTATGATTATGAAAAACACAAAAACATTAGGAGTAGAGATGTCATATTCAATGAAAAGGTTTTGTATAAGGATTAGTTGCAGGAAAAGAAACAGGGAAAAGAAAATAGAGAATACACAGTGCTTGACGAGATGACAGAAAAAGTGATGGTGCCTGAAAATCATAATGATCCATAGCCAGAACAACAACCACAACAACAAGAAGCACATCAAACACCTGAAAGTGGTGTTAGAAGATCTACTAGGATAAGTAGACCCCCTGAACGATACTCTCCTTAATTATATTATGTATTGTCGACTGATTCTAGTGAACCAAAATTTTATGAAGAAGCAGTGCATGTAGAAACCAAAAAGAAGTGGGAGTAAGCCATGAAAGAAGAGATGGACTCAGCACATAACTAGACTTGGGACTTAGTCAAGTTGCCTGCAGGTAAAACAACATTGCAGAATAAATGGGTTTACAAGTTGAAGGAAGAAGATGGAGGTATAAAAAGGTATAAAGCTAGACTTGTGGTAAAAGGGTTTGCATAGAAAAAGGGTATTGACTTTGATGAGATATTTTCTCATGTTGTTAAAATGAATTCAATCAGAACTATTTTAATTCTAGTAGTAGTTGAAGATTTGCATCTTGAGCAGTTAGATGTAAAGATAGACTTTCTCCATGGGGATTTATAGGAAGAGATATATATGCAACAGCCACAAGGATATGAGGTAAAAGGGAAGGAGAAACTAGTGTGCAGGTTGAAGAAGAGCTTGTATGGCTTAAAACAGGCTCAAAGGCAGTGGTATCTAAAATTAGATAGGTTTATGTGTAAACAAGGTTATACTAGATGTCACTCTGATCATTGTGTTTATCTCAAAAGGCAAAATGATGGTAGCTATATTATATTTTTATTGTATGTAGATGACATGCTTGTTGCACATTTTAACATGTAGTAAATAAATGTGCTCAAAAGGAAATTGGCAAACTTATTTGCAATGAAAGATTTGGGTGCTGCAAAACAAATCCTTGGTATGAGAATAACTAGAGATAGGAAGAATCGCAAATTAACATTGTCTCAAAGTGAGTACATAGAAAAGGTATTGAAAAGGCTTAATATGTTGAATGAAAAACCAGTTAGGATACCTTTGGATGGCCATTTCAAATTAAGTAAGGAGGCGTGTCCCAAGACTCAGGAAGAAATGGCTCATATGTCTAAAGTTCCACATACATTAGCAGTTGGAAGCTTAATGTATGCAATGGTCTACACAAGGCCTGCTATTGCACATGCAGTGGGAGTCGTAAGCAGGTACATGAACAATCCAGGAAAAGAAAATTGGATGGTAGTGAAGTGGATTCTCAAATATTTGAGAGGTACCACAAATCAAGCATTATGCTTTGGTGGTTCAAACAATACTCTACAGGGATAGGTTGATGCAGATATGGCAGGTGACAGAGATAATATTAGGAGCACTATAGGATATGTATTTACTGTAGGTGGAACAACTGTCAGTTGGGTTTCAAAAATCCAAAGTGTTGTTGCACTTTCAACAACAGAAGCAGAGTATGTTGCTACTACAGAGGCTAGTAAAGAAATTATTTGGTTACAAATATTTCTGGATGAATTGGGTAAGAAGCAAGAGTTGGGCAGGTTATACAGTGACAGCCAGAGTGCCATACATCTTGCAAAGAACTCTACATTTCATTCCATGACTAAACATATACAACTCAAGTACCATTTCATATGGTCAGCATTGGAAGATGGATAGTTGAAGCTAGAAAAGATACACGCTAGCCAAAATCCTGTACATATGTTAACAAAAGTTGTAACCAGGGACAAATTGAGAATCTTCTCAGTTTCAATTGGTCTTCAAGTATGATGAAGAAGATGAGAAACAACCAGGTCCAAAGTGGAGTCATTTTCTAGCAAATGAAGCAGTGGTGGAGTTGCTATAATCAGTCTCCAAGTGGGAGATTGTTGAGTGTGGAGCCTGATTATCTTATGTATTCAAAGGTTTCAGCCAGAAGTATACCCCAGGAAGACTGTACACCCCTCCACGCGGGGGGGTGCCGGGGGGACTTGTCCCCCCAGCAGGGGTTTGGCGGAGCCGATCCTCCTCGGCTGGGGGGTCCGAGGGCCGGCGGTCCCCCGGCAGGGGCTTGCAGGCAGCATCCCTGAAGCTAAAAATAGATGTAAAATTACCTTCTAAAATTCTAGTAATTTCTAGTCAATATGGGTTGTTCATTAGGCAGATAATCTGATGGTAGAAGTTATGCTTAGTTTAGGGTTTTTTGCCCTAGAAGGCAACCCCTCACTATATATGAGGGAATTGTATTGCATCTATATATATTTGTATTTTGAGTGAGGAAGAGGGAGGAGATTGAGAGTGAAGAGGGTGTTACAATAGATTTGTTGTAGGTTATATCTCTCCAATTTGCTGGATAATATAAAAGGAAGGACTGGTTGTTTCTCCATGGACATAGCCCAAACTGGGTGAACCACGTATATTTGTGTCTCTCTTGTTTTATGTGTTTACTGTGTTTATATTTCTACAATATTTTATGTGTTCCATTGCTCTGTAATATATAATTTTCTAACAACTGGTATGAAACCTCTGATCTCCAAATGCTAATCCAAAGTCTCTGCCAATACACCATACACCATGTCACTTAACCTTATAGTTTGTGCATTCTATTTAATGAAAGGTTGTTGCATTGTTTGGGTAGAGGGCCAGCCCACGGTGTCGACCCTTGGTTATATGTCATCGATGCAACCACCACGGAGGAGGAATGGGGCCCGACCGGTGGGGGTGGGCCATTGGCCTTAGCATTGAGAACGTGGCCTCAATGTTTGGAACTTAAGCGCTATCAATAATTTTAATTGTTCGATAATTTCGCTCGATTTTTTTATGAAATTGTTTCCGCGTTAACATGTTTTGTGAGTGAAATTGTAGGATGATGCCAGATTTTGGAGAATTTTTGGTGTGATTAGCATAATATTGGGAAAGGCCATAACTTATTTAGTTTTTGACCAAATCGGGAGAAGAAAGAGGCTACACAAGCATTTTTGGGCATTCTAGAGCCATTGGAATAGGTTTCAGAGCATTCTGAACATTGTAAACTGATGTATTCACGTTTTTTAGCATAATAGAGAGGGTCAAGCCATTGGAAGTTGGACCAAGGAGACATAACCTAGGCGGGGTCAACTCCTTCATCATGAGCTGCTATGAGACTGTTTATGGTGATGTTTATGTCTGTCATTTATTGTTGTTCATTCATTTGTTTATGTTAATTTGCACATAAAAGTACATAAAAATAGTCAAAAACGCATGTTTGAACTTGAAAACAATCTCACAAATCCTCAAGCATATTTAATATAATCTAAAAATAAATTTTAGCATAGAAAAACTAATTTTGATAATTCGATCAGTGTCGAAGTTCATCGAAAAAATATGACTGTTAAAAGGGAAAAGTTAATGTTAAAACACACATAAAGTTTCATTTATGAGGGTAGGTTGACAAGATCTAAGGATAGATATGAAATTAATGAACACAATTTAAACATAATTTGAACAAAATCTCAGCTAATGATGGGATTAGATATTTAGAATTGTTATAATAGGGTCGCATCCCGCCCAGATTTGGAACTTTGTTGAATTAAGAGTTTGAGTGTTGGTAGTGCGAAGAAGTTGTAGAAATTATCACCGTTGTATTTTCTTCTTAGCGTTCTTGGTAAGAAATTTCTCATAATTTTCGTGAGAATGACTTATCTGGAATCACAAAAGCTAGTACCCCTAGAGCAACATCTCTGCAATAGTGGCAGATTGTGGGATACTTTTGGATGAAAGTTTATAGGTTTGAACTTCGATGCAGGAAGATCCAAATGTACAGAAACCGCAGGAAGAGATTCAGCATAAACAACAGTGGGAAGAGATTCAAGCATATGCGAATACCTTACCATTCTCATAGAAGCTTACCAAAATAAATGAGGCAAAGGCCCTCAAGAAGAAGATTAAGAAACTAAAGAAGGAGTAATGGGTTTTAACAAAGAGGGCCCAACCATGGAAGTATGAGGCTCTCCAACTATTGTAGGCAGTAGATGAGAAGCTTCAAGAGCTTCGACAGAGAGAGACAATGATAGTGTAGAGGTTGCAGAACATGTGACAGAAGCACTACTGGAAGAGGTGTGCAGTGAAGAAAAGCAATTCATAGAGACTCTATAGTAGTTCAATAGTACTTACAACAAAATTGTTGCAAATATCAGAGGCAAAGCAGCTGAGTGACTTGGGACAAGTCACATGTGAGTGTTAGGGGCCTATTGGATGCAACCAAAATTGGCCTAGTTTTTGGCAAAACTCTGCACTTTGTAGAGCAGAGTGCACAATTGAGAATGCAGTGGAGTGCGAAGTGGACCACACAATGAAGAAGTTGGAATATATCGCACGATATAAGGGAATCAAAGTTGGTCGAAGCCCCTCCGTTTTTGTAAAAGCATGTGATAATGTAAACTATGAATGGTTTTTAGACCATCGTAGATTGTTTTAGGGAGTCCATGTTATATGGACCATGTTATTTTGATGATATATCCCTTCCTGTAATAGTATATATAGGGTCAAATAATAAGAAGGAAACCATCTTATGATCCAGATCTATATTATGGTGGAAATTTTGTGATCTGTAGTTAGAAGAAGAGGAAAGGCTCTACAGCTAAGTGCGCACATGACTTGGCGCTTAGTGCATAGGTCAAGAACTATTTGTTGTGTTAGCGCTTGGAATTCACCTAGGTTGAGATAGACAAACTCTCAAGGCAACATCAAACCATTTCACCTCGTAGCTAGCCCTACGAGGTATGAGAAGGCTCTCTCGGGTCAGATTCGGTAGATCTTTCAATATGATAAGCTGACCAATTAGGAATAAAGATTTTAGGCTAGTAAATTGATAAGGGGGGTTGATTTAAAGATTTTGGTTTTTGGGTGGCAATTGGAGGGAGTGCAATTCAGGGTGCGGGGATTGAGCACAGTTTTTGCAGGGGGATCTTTGGGGCAAGGTAGGAGTGAGCGCTGATGCCTTAATCTGAGATGGATGATCAGGGATGATAGAGAAGGAGCTAAAGAGGGCAAACAACCATTAGAATCCTCTCTAGACAGTAGAAAACATAAATTTTGAACAAACTAAAAAGCTGAGCATGTCAAAGCATGTATTCAAACTTTACCACTTCATCTGTCCAAATAGAAGAAAAAGAGAGATGTAGAATACATAAACAAACTTACAAGAACATGTAGAGAACACACCATCAACACAACAATCCACAAGAATCCACAAGGATGTCTGCAAAACCCTGGCCTTCTTCTTCTTTAAATTGCAGAGATAGATGTACAATATACAATGAAGCTTTCTCCCACAAGAGTCCAACCTCCAACCTCTCAAAATGACTAAGAAAACACATAATATAGGCAAGCTAACCTCTTCCCTTGCCTCTAGGGGTCGAGCTCATCCTTCTAGGAGCAGTTTGAACTAATTCCAAACTAAGCACTAGATAATAGGCAGCTCAACAACTTGCCTCTATTACTTAGCTAACTGATTCATGCATTAATTATTCACTTTTTACATCAAGGAAGCTTATAGAAGGGTAAAGAGAGATAAAATCTATCAAAGTGCCATGAAAATATTACATTTATCCATCATCTACAAGTAAAAATGGTCAACCATAGTCAAAACAGTGTTTTTTGACAAAAAAGGTCGATTCTGGCAAAGTTGGCTCTCACTGCCGCGCCCCCTGGCTCTCACTGCCGCGCCCTTTGCTGCAACTTTTGAGTGGGTTCCACTGGTCCAAATCAGGTGCAAGATGGCTCATTGGAAAGCTTGGTCTGTCTACTTTCCATCCCAAGTGGAATTTCTGAATTTGGAGTTGTTTTGCCCCCTCAAAAACCATTTCTCCCAAGGTCACTTTCTGCAACTCAAAAAGTGGGCAGAAAGTCATTTTTTTGATGTATTTTGAGCTTTTGGAGGCTCAAATCTCAAAATCAGGCTTCTCCCAAGTATTGGTAATTTTTCTCTTTGCATGCCCTTTCCAAAAATGCCAAGTTTTCAAAATTCCGAGCAGTCCTCCAAAATAGTCGCGCTTGGAACGCGACCATGGCACGGGAAAAACCTGTAAATTGCACAAAAAATTCACAAATGACAAAATTTTCTCCAAATTTCTTGAAATTTGGGTTGGGAGTCCCCAATCAAGTACCATGCTCAGCCAAAGAGGTTTTGGCCAAAATTTGGAGTGGATCAGGTGTTTTCCTTCGTTTTTGTGCTTTGGCCAACCGTCCTTGGAGCACCTTCGTTCTCGCCAGTATTTTTGACATTTCTTTAAAACCATGACACATGTGAAAAAATTGAAGGAGGCTTTTCTTCCTTGGCATGTTTTGGACAAAAACCTCTCTCAGTTTTGAAAAAATCATCTTTTATTGCTCTGGAACATCATTTGAGTGCGACTTGTCCCGATGTGTGAAACAAGGCATTTTGTCGAAATGGAGCGAAATGAAGGGGATAGGGGGCTTCTAAATTCTTGGGGAAATTTTTGGGAGTGGGGAGGGATGTTATTGGGGAGTAGGGGAAAGTGGAATCTCAGAGATTGAGTGAGGGGAAAGGGTCCAAAAGGGTAAAACACAGGCCCAACCTAGAAAATTGCCAGGTTGTAGCTAGAAACTAGGGTTTGTGGAAAAATGAGGAATTTGGCGGATCTAAGGGATGGGAAGTGTTTGATAAGGTACTTTAAGGATAGGGGAAGGTGTATGAACATCTGGATACAAGTTTGCTGATGATTTGACCATCCAAGAGAAATTGGCTTCAAAACCCTAGGAGAGGGAAATGAACTTGCCAAGGCACAACTGAAGCATGAACAAGATGTAAAATGACTCATTAGACACTGAGATGATAATGAAAACCCTATGAATGATGATAGAATCAGCTGAATAGTGACATAGATTGGCATTTGGGCAACTTTAGAAGGAGTTAAGGCAAACCCTAGACCTAATGCCTAGTGACCAAATTTTGCTTGTAAACTCTTTGAAATGACAAAATTTGACCTTAACACTCTGAAACCACTTTGTAAGAGCATATTTGATCACTGGAGGAAGGCTGGAAAGACTGACACTAACACATTGCACATCAGATCAACTTTGAACTTTCTACTGCTCTTTGCCATTGAATCATGATTCAACATATTTCTAGGTGCTACAGTGTCCACTTGGGTCGTTTCTTCTTGTTGGATCTCCTCCATCTGTACATTTGGTACCTATGGAGCCTAGGAAGGCCTTGCCTCATCTCCTGACCGATTCTTCCTTAGTGCATTGTAACATTTCTTGATTTTCTCATATTCTGGGATGGTCATAGGTCCATACAACGAGTTTTATTGTATCTTGTCACAGTTTGTCTGCAAAATTTCCTAGGATCATATCTATGAAAACTCATTGCTGCAAAGCGAAGGCACTTGAGTTCTTCAATTTCAACATTGACCGCATTGAGGTTATTTAGCCCATAAAGCCCAATTCGTAAAGGAAAAGCATTCCAATGAGCTTTCTTCCTTCTTTGGAGTTGTGTAAACAATCCATTGTTCAACTGATAAGCTACCTCCTTCAAGATCACCTTATTGGTCACATACCTCAGCGTAAGGTGAGGCTTGTTTGACACCCGAAACATTTGATGTATGTGTCCTGCGATAAAGCAAACCAATCTGCAATCTTATAAAGTGCTTCCTTTACCTGATCTATCATGCATGGAGGTTCTGTCTCAAAGATCATCTTGTAGACAACTGAAAATAAGTGCTCAACCAACTATGTATATACTCCTCGAAAATTAATTTTTGATAACAATCTACAATGGAAGTAGACAAGTAACTTCTCCTGAGGGGTCCAGTTCCATTTCATCTTGGTGAACTCATAACATGCGCATATACCATCCAAAAGATAAGCGAACATGTAAAACTCTGGTGCTTGTTTGTCTTGTAATGTTGTCTTGGCCTGTTGTATGTGAATCTGCAGTTCATGGGAGAGGATATTAACCCGATTGAAGACTTTACCTCTTGAGACAACCAGGTTGAGCAAGTAAATCCAATTCTCCTCAAAGTATTATGCATTATTCCATCCATATAGTATACAACACATTGCTATGAGATACTGGTAGACCTTTATCAAAGACTTGGTCTAGTAAGCTTCACTTGGTCTTTAGTGGAATTTTGTAGGCTCTTGGAACCAGGATTTGGTAACTTCCTTGGTTTGAGATTTGCCCAAGTTGTGTAAAATTTTATGTTTGCATACTCCTTGGTCTTACCATCTTATAATAAGAATGTGTGTCATGTGGGTGGTAAGTGGAAATCCCATTTCCGCTTTCACTGATAAGGACCAAATTCTTGCTATCCATGTGTAACAAGATCCATTCGATAACTTCAGCATAGGGAATCACTAGGAATCTGCATGCAACTCTTTGTATTGTGGACCTCTTGATGTTTATATACACTTCACTATCTTCCAAGTCTTCTTGGAATTGGTTTTGCATGAAATCATCTTTGATATCATTCCATGAGACCTTCAAAGATTTATCAACGAAGCAATGTGTGTTTAAAAGAATATGGACAATTGGCTTCGTAATTTCCACTGCCTCCTTAGTACTAACTTCTGAAATTTCTTTTGACATAGCTTGGTGGGTGGTAGGAGGCATTGTCTCAATGAATGATGAGAGAGTGATGTATTTCGTATCTATAACACTTGTATGTGTAAATTCACTCATGGTAAACAACAATTAATTTCAAGAAATTCCATAATAATAACATGCAAACTATTCAAAAAATAATGATCAAGGGAAAATCTAGGCAAGCTAGGAGCACAAGCCTATGAAAAGTGAGACTAGGTGGCTAAACTAACCATTGCGAGTGAGGTCTATGGCATGATAAGGAAGAGGGTGCACATCGGGGAAATAATGGACAGATAAGGTCTAGTTGAGGCTTGAGAGTGCACTATGCGCTCTTGCAGAGAGAGAGAGAGAGAGAGAGAGAGAGAGGCTGAGGATTTAGAGTGCACTATGCAATTTTGCAAAGAGAGAGAGAGAGAGAGTCTGAGGCTTAGGCTTGAGAGTGCACTATGCACTCTTGAAAAGAGAGAGAGAGAGAGAGAGAGAGATGCTTTCTTGTTGGGCACAATTTTCAAACATAGAGGGTCTTTGTTTCTCAAAAGTGTGCTTTTAAAGGGAGCTTCTTCTGCTAGGTGCATTTTTGGTGGACGGAGGGTCCTTGTTCCAGAAGTGCACTTTACTCAAATATGGGCTCAAAATAGCTAAGTGAAGGCCAACAACGAGTAAGAACACATTAACAATGAAAGAGAATGGTTGAAAGTGTTTATAGGTTCTGTTGCAATCATGTTTGGAATGTGAAAGGTCATTAAATGTGAAGAGTTTCTAGAAACACCACTTGCAATAGTAAGACGACACTTGTACAAGGAAGTATGTATGAAAATGGCACTTCATAAGTGTAAACAGATTGAAATGCCACAAAGGAAAACAAAAGTGCCACTAAAA
Organism: Pinus taeda; assembly: GCA_000404065.3. Taxonomy (NCBI): domain Eukaryota; kingdom Viridiplantae; phylum Streptophyta; class Pinopsida; order Pinales; family Pinaceae; genus Pinus; species Pinus taeda. The sequence continues at coordinate 116,318 of APFE031422538.1, forward strand.
ATGACAAAGGCAATCAAGAATGAAACTTTGCAAAACTTACCGAGAATCCATGCACTTGTGGTCAAGGTTGAAGTAAAACTCCTTGTGGTGAGAAAGTGCGCTCAACCAAGAGCGAATAGTGATCGTGAGAATGAGTGATGAGCTAGGAAACTTAAAAAAGAATTCACATGCAAATCAAGTTTATGCATCATCACCACTAGTCGATTGATGAATAAGTTAGTTACATGAAGTGGATATTACCTGTATTTTCTAGGAGTGCTCTCACCATGCATAGAAAGAAGTGCGCATGCATGAGAAACAAGAGGGGCCAATCGTTGTTGAAAAGGGGTGTGCTAGAGTTTAAGACAAGAAGGGCATGGTCACTGATAACAAGGAGTGTGCTCTACTTGTGGACAAGAAGTGCGCTTGGTTGAGTGAAGGAAGTGTGCTCCATTGAGATTTAGAAGTGCACAATTTCTTCTAGTAGTGATTTTGTGACTGCTATCTTTGGCAAGTGCACTTTCTCTAAGAGAAAGAATGTGCTTTCTTGCTTTTGTGTGATACACATTTCAAGTGAAGAAAGCTAACACTAAGTCAAAGAAGAGCTAGTGCTTTTCGTATCTTTAGAAAGACAACACAAGTGCTTCCAAAGATAAGAAGACGACACTTAGAAAAATTTGACCTAGGAGAAAAAGCGACACTTAGGAATGTTGCAAGGATAGTTGACACTTGGAAACATAAAAAATTAACAAGACAACACAAGATATGTTGAAACGACAGTTCATGTAGGATCCAAAATTGTCTAAGGAAAAATATTTGGAGGGTTGTTGTCACAACAACAACACTTGGTGCACACTGGAAGAAATCCAACTTCTTTGTTTAGGTCTTACCTTTACGCACATAGTCTTAGTCCTTCAGGAAGTATTGATTCACTCAGTGGATTGCCTTGGCTTCCCCATTCAATATGATTATAGATATAATATCCTCTATTCCCTTACTTGAGAAAACATATTAAAAAGCTTTCCAAATCACAATTGTTTTCATCCAGGAGAGGGTAATATAATAGTTGCGAGTTAACAATAATCAGAGCCTTAGTTTTCATCTTTGATGTTGCTCCTCTTCCAGTAGGTGTTTTCAGTACTTTGATGGAGTCACTATAGGAACATAAGTATCACTCCGTTGCCAACAAACTTTTTTAGTAACCTTGCGAAGTTGCCTTCTTTAATTATTTGCGTAGGAAGCCTGTCTTCTCACCCTTTATTTCTGTTCATAAGTTCACATGTGCTTTAGTACTTATTATTTTTGCAGGGGCAGAAGATGGATCCCAAATTATTGAGAGCAAAAGAGGTTGTTCCTTCAGAGAAGGTTATATATACCTCTGATATTGACTTGTTCACTATTGATTTTCCCATTTCCTTTCACTACTTGATCAAATTAACAAGAGAACACCATTCAATTAACAAATTGAGTATAGGAATGAAGATTCTAAATGGATGTGGGCATCATGGTTCTTCTTATGACTTTCCAGTCACATGGATTGTATTTTCCATTCAGACATCATCAACTTTCGAAATACATAAAGGCCCAAACATGGAAGAAAAGTAATAGGCTACCCAAGGGTTGGATGTCACTATAATTTTCCTTTCCCAAAGTTTTAGCCACATCATCTCACAGCTCAATAGAACAAGTTCCATGCATAATATTATTGAAAACAAAAACATGAACAAGGAAAACAAGACAAGAAAACATGGCATTTGAAATGAAAATAAAATAATTCAATGCAACTAACTAAATATAACCTAGCATAAGCTAAAGGATAGAGGATCAAGGCTAAGTAAAATGGAATTTCCAATGCAGTCATAGAAGTTGCTTCCAACCCTTAAGTTGAAAGATATCATCAAGTAAAAGCAATAAAAGACAATGTGCAGCGAGAAAGATAGGAAACCAAGACATCTGCACACAAGCACAAATGTATGAAGAGAGATAAAAATGGTGTAAGGTAAATGTTAATTTTAACCAATGTTCTATCTTGTTACAATTACTTATCCCAATTCTTATCTTCAGTTAGCAATATTTAAGCACATTTCAATCTTCCAATTAACAATTGAAATTGTAGATATAAAAATAAATGCAATGATCAACAAGAGACAAATAAGAGACACTTGGATTGTTCAAAGGTTAGGGAAAAACCCCACAAGGGGGAAAACCCTTTCAAATTCTTCTTCTTATTAGATTGTCATAAAATGTTCAGTAAGAGAGAGTACAATGATTCAGATCTTCAATCACAAAGTTATTTGACAAAACAACTAAACAATGATCATAAATATGAGCCTAGAACCAATACTGATAAGAGATATATTTCTAGCTTGCGGTCAACTATAAAAATGAAACCCTAGTTTCCACCCACATGACGAGAGTGCATGTGTGTGTCGTTGAAATGTTCCAACAACATGGATAAGCATGCGTGCTTGCGGTTTCAACAGAAAATTCCCTATGGAAACCCTGTGGATGCAAATCAAAACCCTAGATTACACGTGGGATCTTCTAACCCTTTAATTTTAGACCTGTACGAGCCAATCTCTACAAACCACTCCAGACCTGTGCGAACCAAATCAAAGAAGAGAGAAAAATAGATGCTTGTTGATGATTTTCAAATGAGGACCACTTGAATTGTATTTATAGGCTTCCAAGGGTGTCCAATTTCTCTTTTGGGTCGACCTATTCTTTTGTGCGCATGTGGGTTTCCATATTAAAATTATATTTTTCCTCAACCAAATAAATTCTTCCAAGGGCTAGGAGGGGTTTTGCTTGATGAGGAAGACCATCAAAAGGAGAGAATTTGTCTGTGAGCTGCCAAATTAACACTCCATCTCATCTAGGGAGAAAACGTCGACTGCAATATATGTCCCATCACAAGTATCTCGTCATTAACAAATTTTAGCACTACTCATCTCTGCTTATCTTATCTTTGCTCATATTTTCTCATCTCTGCTCATATGTTGAACATTCTCGAAAAAATAAGAAGAATTTGATATCATAAGGGAGCTCTAGTTACCACCCTCTATCCATTAGGGAGCCATTTCTACCACCCGAAATCATCTACCAGCGGGGAGCCCAATGCTACCACTTGGGAAACTCTACCAGTGGGGAGCCCAATGCTACCATCCAGGAAACTATGCTAGCAGGGAGTTCAATGCTACCACCTGAGAAACTCTACCAACAAGAAGCCCAATGCTACCACTGCGAACCTCTGGCAACAGGGAGCCCAATGTTACTACTCGAGAAACCATAAACAATAGGAGGGATTCCACTTACTGTATGAGGTAAGGATCACATCTATCCCACTACCTAACGATAATAGGAGGGATACCACTTACCATTAATGGTAAGGAATACACCTATCCTATTATCTATTGATCTTCCCATCTTGACCCTCAAGAGTCATTGATATAACGACTGCATCTCTAGCTTGAGTAGGATGCCACTTATCATAACTGATAAGGATCGCACCTAACTCAAGCATCCAACACCCACTGGACAGATGGTAGGAAAGAAAAACACCAACTAGGGTGTACTCTATCAAATATAGAGGCCCCTCAACCTTAGGAGCTCTAAGGCTCAATTCCTCACCCTGGGAACTCAAACAAGGGGGAATAACATAACTCAGTGTCCTCGATCATCCATGACCCTGACCCAGGAAGGTCACATCGATCATTCCATTCTACTCTTTGTCTATAATCTGTTCATCAATCCGAGTATGAAGAAATCTCACAACTCTTCTTTGCATCATATCACACATGTAATGATATCCAATTTTAATGTACTCAAAATTTTCTTCTCATCCATGATATCATTGTAGACCTCAAGCTAAAGTAGTACCCAAATGTGCTCTTCCTATTAATAATGTTTCCAACCCAGTCATCATCAGTTTATCCATTAATTGTCATATCTTTGGAGGTATATCTCAGAACAAGATCTTTCATCTCAAACTTAGAGGCCAAATTCTTCTTACACTTGATCATCATAGTCTCATGAGTTGTCAAGAATAGATCGTCAAAGTATAAACACAAAATCAAACTATACCTTGGACCAGTTTGAAGTAGAGGTTCAAATTGGCACTGCTTCTTATGAGTCCAAGCTTCACCAAATAACTATAAATTTGGGCATTCATGACTCGGGGAGATTTCTTTAAACCACATATTTATTTCTTCAACCTACATACATGAGCTTTCTTGTCATTTACTTCAAATCCTTTAGGTTTCTCAACGCATGCTTCTTCCTTGAACAACCATTTTGAAGTTGCATCAGACTTTCCTTGAGATCTCGGAACAAATTTCTTCATCGTTGATTCTTTGGTAATAGTCTTTCCAAACCCGTTCTTTTATTGTTAGTCCATTCTATTCAGAATTATCATTGGTGTTGATCCTACTAGAGGGGAGTGGTCCCCTTGAATTTTATTTATTTTGGTGACATAGCTCACTTTGAGGGTTAGTGTCATGGACCATTTCTAGAAGAGGTTTTCCATTTACTCTATAGAGTCCTTCAACTCTATATCCTAATGTAAATGAATTTCTCATTGGGGTTTCCTTTGACCAAGAAAGGAACTTTCCATTGATGAAGGCTACTCTCATTCCTTTGTCTTCCAAGGAAAAAATAGCTATCACGTTCTTCTTTAGATTTGAAACATCCATCACTTCGTGAAGAATAACAAATTCTCCATAGTCCAAATCAAATTTGACAGAACCAAAACTTTCACTGAATACATAGAGTTGTCCCTTAGGATAATCTTCAAACTTGTCTCCCTCTTAGCCAGATTTGAGAGGAATTCATTATACCCAAAGAGGTGTCTATAAGCCCCACCATCTATCGACGAATATCATACAAATCCGAAGGAGAAGAACTAGAAAGGGCTGAAATAAGAATGTACTCAAACTAACTATTAGCTACGTTACTTTCATAACTGAAGTTTCTTGACTTGTTTTGATGACGATGACTTTCTTCATGATCATCTAGAGTATCTCTTTTTCTTTGATCGTCTCTCCCTCTTCTATCATATCACCTTCTTCTATCATAACTTCTTCTTCTATCATCACTCCTTCCATCGTTGTACCTATTGTTGTTGAAAATGCAACAAGAAAATCCTAATTTAATTTTGTCCTTGAATTAAATTAGGAATAAAATTATAATTCTACATCTCATGACAACTTGTATTAGTTAACTAAGTTAATTTGACTTATTTGGCTCAATTATTCGAGTTGAAGGTGTGACTTTAGTCATGTAGAGTGTCTCCTACATTATAGGAGCCCTAGCTGAGTTTATTTTGAGTTGTAATTAATTAATTTAGTTTAATTGAGTTAAAGTCAGTTAAACTAGTTCCAACTTTTGGAGGAACCCGTGGAGGTTTAGTAGTGGGTGTTGTGTGCAATGATAGACCAGTTAAATGATGATTCACTCATAAATAACTCATGCATGTCAGATCTAAGATTTACCCAGTTGATATTGGAGTTCAGGGACAATGTACTATCAATTGTATAATCATATGAATTGTACGTGTGGTGCACGAAGTAAGAGGAAGGTCTACGAGTGTTGCACAATTCCAATTGAGGAATTTCCCTAATTAATAGGGGGCTAATTCCCAAAGAAACAACACAAAGAAATATAGACTTGGGAAAACATAAATTGGTTAAGTACTAGTTTGGGATTGTCTAGGAAGTTGTGAGACAGACAAAGATAATGCAGAGGTTGCTCGGGATTGAGCAAAGCATTGTAATCTTCTCATATTTTCTGACTAATGAAATATATAGATAGTAGGGGTTTTTAGTTGTGGCTTTCCCCAGGAAATCATTGTGTAATGTGTTGATTGAATTCTTTCTCTTGTATGCTTCATGATTTCACGATCGTTTAATTGTTTCCATTGATGAGTAGAGTAGATTCAAGTCTATAGTTTTAGTAAATTACAATTAGTAGTTTGAATCTAAAAGGAATTTATACATGGTATCAAAGTATAAATCACTCTAGAAGAGGAGAATAAAGGCTTGTCTTTTGCAGGTGAAATCGAATTTGCAATATGATACTTTATATCTAGGAAGATGTCATTCGATAGGCTGAGACTTGAATATGCCCTTGAGGGTAGTTCGAACTATATTGCTTGGAAGGACAAGATGGAGGCAATGTTGAAAGACAACGAGCTTGAGGAACTCATAGAAAAAGGTATTCCTAAGCCTCCAACAACTGATTCTCAAGATTTGATAGAGTGGAGAAAATGTGTTGCAAAGGCAAGAAGGGTTATCCTAGAAGGAGTTCAATATCATATTGTCTCGAACCTCCATGGTAAGGAGACTCCATATGCAATTTGGAAGGCCTTGAAAAATTTGTTTCAAAACAATAGTGACCATAGGAAGTTGTCACTGAAGGAAAATCTTAGAAAAATCAAGATGGAGAAGGGCGAAATAATACCAAAGTATTTGACCAAGTTCATCCAGTGCCTAGATGAGCTTGGAAGTGTTAGTTTGAAATTTGTTGAAGACGATATGGTAATCCTATCATTTCTAGGCCTTCCCAAGAGCTGGCACAGCTACCAGGACTAAGTAAATGGGAGGGAGAAGCTACTAGAGTGGGAGTGTTTGTGGTCTGACTTGGTGCAAGAATATATTCAACAGAACACCATAGATGAATCCTCATCTAAGCATGACGATGAGGAGAACTGTGCCTTATCTATAAAGACGAAGAAAGGGAATTCATCCCATTCCAATTCAAATTGTAGTAAGGGAAACAAGAATAAGGACATGTAGAAGATTAAATGTTTTCACTGTCATGAGCTGGGACACTATGTTACGAAGTTTCCACACAAGAAGGCTGACAAGAAGCCCTCACGAGGGGTGGCAGATGAAGCTCTTGCTTCATAATTCGAGCTATATTTCACCCTCATCGCTTTCATGGTGACATCGGTGATGCGTAGTGTGTGATATCTGGATAGTGGAGCCTCATTCCATATGATCGACAACAAATAATTCTTCAATGACTTGGAGGAGAAGGACCTCTAGATGCACATCGAAGTGGGAGATGATGGGAGGTATAACACAACCGACATCGATACTATCAACTTTCAGATGGAGTCTAGTTCTCCTCTTACATAAAAAGATGTCATTTATGTTTCAATTTTGAAGAAGGATTTGGTTTCAGTTGCCATGTTAGAGGATCATGGCTACGATGTGATATTTGGAAAAGGAAATGCTTTCCTTCGTCACATAGTGTAGAAATTCCCACTGTAGATCACCTGATAATGCAATATACTAAATCAAAATACAAGACCTAATTCTACAACAAACTTTACAGAAGCTTAATTGAATATGAGCAAGATCAAATAGAACACATATAACTGAGAATAATAAATCAATCTCACATGAACACAGAAGAATAACCTAGGGAAAGCCTCAGCCTAAAACCCCAATCTTTGTATTATCATACAAGTGGAAATATAGTCCAGATTACAAAAAGAATCAACTTACAATCTATCCTGCTCTCTCTGCAATCCCTTTGCTACTCATAGACAGTCAAATGCCTCTCTCAAACCTTCTCCTTTGCCCTCCAAGCCACCTATTTCTTTGCACAATTTTCCTTGGGGTCCAGTGAAGCCACATGTGTGAATTGGCCTTTTCACACACTCATTAATATTTGATCTAACTGTGCAATCCTGAAGGAGATAAATCCTTCTCCATGGATGAGCTTCCTTTATAGGAAAAATCCATCCAAGCATGTCCTCACATAGACTTCATGTTTAAATTTTCACAACTTATTAACTAATGGTGAATTAATTTATTTATTTTCAAATAGTTGTTAAGTTCAAATTCGAATTTTACTTCCTATTTTAGTCTAGGTACTGACTAAAATTGGAATCCATCCCGAACTGTTAAAAATAGCAATGCTATTTTTAGCACTTCCATTTTTCATTCCCTGTTGCTCAATCCAACACTGGTACCCAAACTGCTATTTATAGCAGTGCTATTTTTATCACTTCTATTTTTAGCATTTCTTGTTGCTATTTTCAACAATCCCTCTCAACAAGAAAGGCATTCAACTTGAACCCGATCCTGTACCTTTGGAATGTTCTGCATGCAACACTTCTCCCAAGTGTGGTTGCTCTAGCAACTCTAGAAACAAAAAAATCTCCCAACTAACCTCCCTGTTTGGATAGAAACATACTCTGATGCTGAAGATCCCTCTGCCACTGACAAATGCTCCCTCTCTGACCTCTGAGATGCTGCAACACTCCATGCATCATGCACTGTTGTACACCTCTCTGTGCCATCCTGCACTAGTGCAACACTCCTGTGCCTCTCACATTGTTGCAACCTGCTAGCTCTGCACTGTCTTGGGATTCCTACAATGTAGCTCTCTCTGTCGCTCCATCCGCATATGTCTCTACACACTCAGCTAGTCCTACTGCTCCTCATCAAGGCTCCCGTAGCAAGGTCTAATCAAAGAGTTTGGGTACCTCAATGATCCTGCCCCTATTCCAGCCTTCTTGGGACTATCACTCCACATCGCCCCACCTCCAACCTGGAGGTATGGATGCATGTGATCCCTCTGCCCACTTGGATCAAAATTCCCCCCTACTGGAGGTCTCTGTATGAGTAGATGTGTCTACTCGATCTCCTCTTGGCTTCTTTAGTTGTGGCTACTCCACAACCTCCTGAAGCTGCTTCACCAGTTGTGGCTCCTCCACAATTGTCTAAGACTTCTTCTGGTGCTGCATGTTGAGAGGTAATTTACTCTCCCTCTCAACCACCAAGTATCTAACCTTTGTCTTGCTCCTCAAGGCTTTGCATGCATCTTGTACCTCAAGTGCATACAGGTTCTTGGCTAGCACACCAATCTATTTCATCTTTCCGGCCATCATGAAATTTCCTGGAAAAAGAGCTGATTTTAAATCACCGATATCTCCCTCATCCGAACTCCGATTCAACGAATTTTTTTATTTGAATTTGGGTATTTTTCCGCAAGGAATCTAGGTATTCTATTTGTTTCTGAAAATTTTGCACAAAAAATTTCATATCTGCTTTGAAAACTCGCGGCCCAAAACCTAAAACTTTGAAATCTCCTCTGGTATATTGTTCTCCACTTTGATCACCTTTTCTCCAATACCATGTAGTAATTCCCACTGTAGATCACTTGATAATGCAATATACTAAATCAAAATACAATATCTACTTCTACAACAAACTTTGCAAAAGCTTAATCGAAGATGAGCAAGATCAAATAGAACACATATAACTGAGAATGAGAAATCAATCACACATGAACACAGAAGAATAACCCAGGGAAAGCCTCAGCCTAAAACCCCAATCTCTGTATTATCATGTTTGATTTTTCACAACTAATTAACTCATAGTCTCAGGACAAGTGAAGCAGATTGGGATTTAGGTGAAGAACCTCTACAAATTAGATGTAGAAGACTGTGCTGCTTTGAGCGCAAAAGATGAGAAGGTGCAGAGCCGATACATCGGTGAGTTGTGCCATAGAAGATTGGGCCACTTGCACCATGTAAGTTTGAAGATCATGCAATAAATTTCTACAGGACTTCCTAAGGGTACACTAGAGTAGAGAGACACATGCAAAGGGTGTACATTGGAAAAGTACACCAAAGTTACCAAAGGACAGTCGAGCGTAAGTGATCCTTAAAAGTGTTCACTTGGATGTGGGTAGACCATTCTTGACAACCTCCATGACCAAGCACATGTATTATGTAAGTGCTAGATTTTATTGATGCATAAGAAAGCTTATATGTTCGCTAAATTTTGTGAATTTAAAGCACCTTTTGAGAAATACAATGGCAGGAAAGTTAAATCTCTTAGGAACAATAACGATTGAGAATATGTGTCAAATTAATTCAAGAACTTTTGTGCATCATAAGGAATTATATGGGATTTAATAGAACCCCATAACCCACAACAGAATGGGGTGGATGAAAGGAAGAACAAAAGTATTGTGGGAGTTTCACAAGCGATGTTACATGATCAAGGCCTATCATTGCACTTGTGGACTGAAACATGCAACACAACTGTATATGTGTAGAACAAAAGTCCTCATCAGATTCTTAGGATGAGTACATCTGAAGAAGATTTTTCAGGTAAGAAACCAAATGTGGCACACTTCAAGATCTTTGGTTCATCAATTTACTGTCATGTTACCAAGGATGCAAGGAAAAAGCTAGAACCAACAGCTGGGTTGGGCATATTTGTGGGGTACAATGATACACCTCACAACCATCAGGTGTACGTGCCATCTCACATGATGAAAGTGGTTTGTAGAGATGTGAAGTTTGATGAAGGGAAGGCCATGAGATGTTCCCTTGAGAGGGAGATTCAGTTGCATGGAGAAGATGAGATTTTAGTTCCAAAGGAATAACCCCAAGATGATGTGGAGCAACCATATGTAGAGGAGCAAAGAATGGAAGAACCCACTCATGGAGAGACTTCTAGAGATGGAAGGAAGCACGAGAGAGGCTGACTGATTTATGCATGATACTAGAGAGAATGTGGAAGCACCCACATCACAATGCAAGCAAAGGAGGTCACCAGATCAGTACATTGGATACATGGACCTGATGAACGAGAGTGTAGAGATTGAGCCATCCTCATTCGAGGAAGTAGTGAAACAATCAATATGGGTTGATGCCATGGTAGAGGAGTATGACTCCATTATCAGAAGCAATGTTTGGGAAGTGGTCCCAAGGCAAACAAACAAGTCAGTGGTGAGTTCCAGATGCCTTTATAAGGTAAAGCAAGCAACAAATGGGAGTGTGGAGAAACACAAGGCTAGATTTGTGGTCAGAGTGTCCTCTCAGGTGGAGGGAATTGATTATGAGGAGACCTTTGCTCCAGTAGCAAGGTACTCTTCAATCAGATCTATTCTAGCACTTTCAGTGCAAATGGGATGGAATACATCATATGGATGTGAAGACAACTTTCCTCAACATAGTGATTGAGGAAGAGGTGTACATTGAGTAGCTAGAAGGATTTGAGACCTTCAACAGAGAGTCGAATGTGTGCAGACTCAAGCGAGCACTGTACAGACTGAAACAAGCACGTCGTGCTTGATACACCAGGATTGACGACTATTTCACCAGGTTGGGCTTCACCAAAAGTGAAGCAGATGCAAACCTTTACCATATTATGGTTGAAGGTAAATATTTTATTATAGTATTATATGAAGATGATTTAATTCTCATAGGTGATGAGAAGTTGGTAAAGTCTTGCAAAGAGGATCTTGCAAGAGAATTTGAGATGAAGGAACTGGGGCTCATGCATTATTTCCTTGGTTTGAAGTATGGCAAGGAGATGAGGAACTATTTGTCTCTTGGGGCAATAATGCCAATGAGATACTAAAGAAGTCCCACATGGAGATAAGCAAACCCATGGAGACTCCTCTAGCAAGAAATTGGAGGAAGGAAGATGCTACTTCAGGTGAAGTAGTGGAGGCTACTATTTACAGGAAGCTTGTGGGTTCACTTATGTATTTGGTGAACATACGATGGGACATATGTTTTGCAGTTAACCAAATTAGCCAAGAAATGGTTAAGCCAACCAAGCTCTATTAGAAGGTAGCTAAACATGTGTTGAGATACCTTAGAGGCACCACTCAATTTTGCCTTTGGTACATACATACATAGGGAGTGAAGCTGCAAGGCTTCACTGATGCAGATTGGGCAGGGAGTCCATCCGACAGAAAGATCACATTAGGGGGAATATTCAACATTGGGTCAACAACAATTTCTTGGTAAAGCAGGAAGCAAAGATCAGTTGCACTCAGTTCAGTAGAAACATAGTACATGGATGCTAGTCAAGCAACTTGTGAGGCTATCTGGATGAGGAAGATCCTTGTTGGGTTATTTGGTTAGCATATGGATCATAGAGTGATTTATTGTGACAATAAGAGTTGTATCAAACTCTTTTAGTATCTAATTTTTCATGACTGGTCCAACCATATTGACATTCGGTATCACCATCGATGAGATTATGTGCAGAGGATAATCATGTTGCTGGAGAACATTCCTACAAAGGAACATGGTGCAGATATTTTAACAAAGGCATTGTCAAGATGAAAATTCAAGTTTCACAGAGGCAAGATCGGGGTAGTAGATAATCCCTTTCTTGTTGAGAGGGAGTGTTGAAAATGCAACAAGAAAATCCTAATTTAATTTTGTCCTTGAAATAAATTAGGAATAAAATTGTAATTCCACTTCTCATGACAACTTGTATTAGTTAACTATGTTAATTTCACTTAGTTGGATAAGTTAATTCAAGTTGAGGGTCTAACTTGAGTCATGTAGAGTGTCTCCTACATTATAGGAGCCATGGTTGAGTTTATTTTGAGTTTTAATTAATTAATTCAGTTTAACTGAGTTAAAGTCAGTTAAACTAGTTCCAACTTTGGGAGGAACTAGTGAGAGGTCTAGTAGTGGGGTGTCGCCTTCAGTGATCAACCAGTTAAATGATGATTCACTCATAAATAACTCATGCACGTCAAATATGCGAGTTACCCAGTTGAGATTGGATTTTAGGGACAATGTATTATCAGTTGTATAATCATTTGAATTGTAGAAGTGGTGCATGCAGTTAGAGGAAACAATGCAAGGAAATAGGGACTTTGGAACACAAAAAATTGGTTAAGTATTGGCCTGGGCTTGTCTAGGAAGTTGTTAGATAGATATAGATAGAGCAGAGGTTTCTCGAGCTTGAGCAAAGCATTGTAATCTTCTCATATTTTTTTACTAATGCAATATATAGATAGTAGGGGTTTTTAGTTGTGGCTTTCCCCAATAAATAATTGTGTAATGTGTTGATTGAATTATTTCTTTTGTATGCTTCGTGGTTTCGTGATAATTTAATTGTTCTCACCGAAGAGTATAGTAGTTTCAAGTCTATTGTTTTAGTAAATTACAATTATCAGTTTGAATCTACAAGGAATATCTACAGTTGTTGTAGCTTCAGATCTCGAAACATCTCTTTTCTTTGGAAAATATCGAGCATAGTGAACATGCTTGTGACAATTGTAACATTTAATATCCATTTTATTCAATTAGAATCCTTTGACTGGGGAGAAGGCCTATTTGAACCAGATGAAATTCCTTTTCCCTTTTTCTTCTTTTTTTGAGTAACAAATGCAGTGGGCTCTCCTTCTTCATGCTTTTGAATTCTCCCTCTTGAAATCATCCTGAATTCTTCTTGAGTGATTTTTCCAACCTACTCATCAAATGACAGGACACTATTGTTGTTTCTTATAGTGGTAACGAATATTTCCCAAATAAGAGGGAGACCCCTGAAGGTTGCAATGACCAATTCCGTATCAGGTACAATTTCCCCAACTCTTTGTAATTGATATTTAAGATGAGATATCCTCATGATGTAGGATTTTATAGGTTCTCCCTTATTCATTTTCATATCTTTGAGTTGATCCTTCAAGGAGATGATCTCATTCAAATTGTTGACTTCATCAATGCCAACCAACTTATCATACATGTCCTTAGAATTATTTAAATTTCCAGCATAAGCAAGTAAATGATATTTTAAACCACCAACTATAATTTTCTTTGCTTTTAACTCACCTTTCTTGTACTTGCTTTTGGCTGTAGTGGAAGCATTCTCTAGAGGCTATTGTACTTTTCCATGAATGTATTCCAAAGCATCATTGCCATCTGCTATGGTTTCCAACTTAATATTCCAAACAACAAAGTTTGATGAGTCTCCCAGCTTCTCAATTTTCTTTGAAGAATGAGGTAGACATCTAGTCTTGATTAAATAGACTCCAAATTTCCAAAGATGATTGCTCTTACTCTTGTCTTCGTTGGGCTTGTCCTTCAACTTAGCTCTGATACCATTTTAATTTTAACCACTGTTATATGCTATTACAATTACTTTACCCCAATTCTTATTTAAGATTAACAATATTTAAGCACAATTCAGTCTTCCAATTAACAATAGAAATTATAGATAGAATAGTAAATGAAATGATAAAGAAGAGACAAATAAGAGACACTAGGATTGGTCAAAGACCAGGGAAAAACCCCACAAGGGGGAAAACCATTTCAAATTATTCTTCTTATTAGATTGTCATAAAGTGTTCAACAAAGAGAGTATAATGATTCAGATATTTAATCACAAAGCTATCTATCAAAACAACTAAACAATGTTCATAAATATGAGCCAAAAACCAATACTAATTAGATATATGATTGTAGCATGCGGTCAATTGTAAAAATGAAACCCTAGTTTCCACCCTCACAGAGAGAGTGTATGTGCATGCAGTTGAAATGTTCCAACTGAACGGATAAGCCTGCATGCTTGCAGCTGCAATTGAAAATTCCTCGTGGCAAGCCTGCTGCTGTAAATCAAAACACAAGATTACATGTGCGAGCTTCAGACCTTACAATTTCAGACCTGTACGAACCAATCTTTGCGAACCACTTCAGACCTGTGCGAGTCAAATCAAAGAAGATAGAAGAAGAAGATGCGTGTTGATGAGTTTCAAATGAGGGCCACTTGAATTCTATTTATAAGATTCCAAAGGTGTCCAATTTCTCTTTTTAGCCAACCTATCTCTTTGCGCACATGTGATTTTCCATATTAAAAATATATTTTTCCTCAACCAAATTAAATTCTTCCAAGGGTTAGGAGGGGTTTTTCTTGATGAGGAAGAATGTCCAAAGGAGGGAATTTGTCCTTGATATTCTGTTGATGGTGCTGGACCCGCCAACATGTCAAGGGGATCTCCCCGATAAGAAGTCCCAATTAGACCACAGACCGTTTGGTGTAGGAGTCCCAGCGGTGGGTCATAAGGTAATGCCTTGACCGTGATGTCGTACAGAGGCAAGTAAGATAACTCTGTCAGTAGCAAGGGTGTCACTGATGTAGTGAGTAAAGGGAGGTGTATGAGAGGTTCTAACACTTTGAAGGGGGAAGGAGGTGAAGGTGAGTTCCAGGTTGAAAGGGACTAGTCCCAACTCGGCTAGGACACAACACAAAGGACATGCACAGATTCCGGCAAAGCAGTCCACTCAGATGTGACAATCAAATCATACAAGGTAAGATAAAACATACAACACTCGTGGATCACTTTGAGACGAGTGCGGCAATTGTTACAACAAGGTTCATGTAAAAGGTTTATCTGATGTATGGCAGAGTAGTCGACATAGACGGTGACATCATTAACAACATATAAAACACATTAGCAACAAGATTCATATAATTGCATGTGAATCATTTCAAACTTCATACACAAGTACGCAAATTAAACAACATATATCATTAAGGCAATCAAAGCAGTCCAACTGCAATAACAACATATGCATGAAAATGTGTTGGCTCTTATTATATAAAGAAGTGTAAGTCGCAATCATACAATACATCCATGTAAACCTACTAGCCCCAACAGTGGAACGTTACAATGACATCTGCTTGCTCCTCCAAAGCAATGTACTAGCTCTATGCAGTAGAGAAGCCAAGGTGCATTACAATACTGTCCAAGCCTTCCTCAAGATAGTCTTAGTAGAAGCTTGGCTGACCAAAAGCCCTTACAATGAGTTATGAGGGACAATTTATAGCAAAGGGTTGGGTGACCCTTGACATTCCCCTTTGTGACAGTTCAACTACCCTCATGACTCTTCACCTACTCTATGACTATTACATCCAACCTTTGACACTTGAATTACACTTGACATGACTCAACATTACAATGCACATGTACTCATGTGAGACAACACGACTTGAGCAAGCCTTGCAAGACATCACTGGCACTCAATCCGCTGTGATGAGACCAACTCTTTGACATGCTTGTGATGGTGAAGGTGGTGAGCTAATGCCAAGCTTGGTCATCTATGATGGTGTGCATGCACCTCATGGTGACATATTTCTAAAGTGAACTCTTGCCTCCATTGCAACTGATGCATTGGTTCGGCCCCTTCATCCAAATCGTCTGCTAACATGCACATGGTATTCTTGGGTACAGTTGAACCAACAACACATTGATGCATAGTGTCCATGATGATCTTCAAGTATGTGCTGGTGGTCATGTGCATCAACTTGGAGAAGTACATGTTCAACCCCATTTGGACTTGCTTCTTGTCTTTGCCTTGGTGATTGTGTTGAATGGGTTGGATTGCATGCGTGCACTCAACAACATGCATGCTACTGAATCCCTTGCATGCAATCAACAACACTTCTCACCATGTCTGCTCTATGTCAGCTATTGGTATGGATCCTTAACTTGTAGGGGTGTTATTTCATCTGTGAGTGCATGTTGCACCCACTGCTATTCCTGTTCCTGTTGCAACTCATTCGTCTGCCTATCCAAATTCATGTTCTTCCTGAGTTGCTGCTTCAGCACATACAACTCCTTATTTAGTCCATCTTTTGCCTTTGCCTGATATTCATGTCATGCCATCACTTCATAGTTGGAATCTCCAAAGTTGCTTTCATCATCAATGGAGTTGCTTGAGCTTACAACCTTGTTCTACCTCCGTGTTGTCAACAACCCTCCTCTTACATTTGTTGCATTTGGTACGCTATCTTCAACTACTGTTCATGATGCTGCTCGTTGTCATGCTGCTGCAGTCATATCTTGATGTCCTTGTCTACGAACAACTTGATGTCTTCGTGGATAGGAAAGTCCATGGAGACTTGATTGACTGCATCCCCAAGTGTGCTCTAAACAATGTCTTCATCTCTGCTCTCCTGGAAACCATTGTACATGTACTACTGAGAGGAAAATGAACACTTGGGATACCTGGAGACATGGTAGCACTCATGGCAAGAAACTTGTCAGTCAAAAACCAAAATGAACATGAGAACTGACTTGCAACATACCTGGGTGCATGATCATGAAGGTTGCGCAATTTTGGTCGGGAGGTTCGGAGACTGACTGCCAAGACTGCACAAGGCACAGTCTGGGCTACTGGGAGACTGGCTGATTGCTGGAACTACGCAATGCATAGTCTAATCTAGTAGCTGACTACTGGGATTGCGCAATGCGCAATTATAGATGGGAAGGACTGGCCTAGGGACAAATTTGCACAATTTCTTGGGCCAAGCAGCCACTGTCCTCCACAAATGCACAAAAAAATCCTAGAGGCCAATGCTAGGCATGAATGCACAAATCTAGAGAGCAAGGTGAGCCTTTCTTTCCTAGATTGTGCAATGTAACCTTGGTGAAGGCAGAGTCAAGGCCAAGGTTGGCCCAACTTGCCAACGGGCAACTGAAAGAAAGTAAGTTAGTGAATGCATGGTGACACTAAGTGATAGTAGAAGTGATTAACAATGCATGCAAAACATGAATGAAAGATTCAGTAAACAGATCAACATGCATGTGGGTGAGGCAGTTCGATGGTTGGGTGAATGACCATGCAAAAGAGTTTCATGTATGCAAAAATAGTGAGATAGCAACGAAAACTGAAACAGAGCTAGGACAAGCTAGTATATATGTAATCGACAACAAGTATTCAAAGAAATCAAGCAAACAATACTCCCACAAGCGAAAACAAAAAAAGTGATGAAAAAGCAGCATAAGGCATGGGAATTGGGCTTACCCCAAACAGCTGAGTTGAGTGTGTCAACTGCTCCTAGATGTGATGTGGGATGTTAGAGCTGCAAGGTTGATCTATGGAATGATATCTGCAACATTCGATTGATGAGTTTTGATAACATCAAGGTTGTGACACGCATGCAAGGAATCTATGGGAAGCAACACTTGGTAGGAGGTTTCAAAATTTCTCCTTGCGTGTAACCTCCAACTGCTAAACATAGATCCATGAAAAAAGGGATGCCTTTGCATGCTGCCTTGGGAGAAGCAGCCCATTCATGCAAGTCTATTTTCTCAGTCCCGAAGGGAACCAGTCAACACAGTTGCACATGCAAGACACTGCTCGACTGCTGGAGAAAAATGCACATTTTTGGCTGGGAGTTGGGCTAGATACCTAGGAGATTTGCAAAATTTTTGGACATAGCAGTTGATTGCTTCCCAGATTTACGCAAATTCTTAGCTGAGTAGCCTTACTGGGGAAATTTTCACAAATCTTGTTGGGAGTGTTGGTAAGTAGGATTGCGCAATCTTGGAGCGCAACAAACTGTCAGAGAGGATTCCGCAATTGATGGAGAGAAGGTTGGTTTCCCTCTAGAAATGCACAATTTTCAAGGGGAAGATGCACAGCTTGCAGCTATATCAAGTCTGGGTGAACAACCTGTGAGGGGAATGGATCAAGCTGCGACCGACAGGCTACGTTTGTGCAAGAAAGACGCCGAATCTTGTGAGCTTGAGGAAGCAAGGTAAGCTTTTGTGAAGGTTGGGAGGGAGGATCCAAAACGAGGCTAAGGAAAATTTTTTGAGGGTGGTTGTAGCCGCTACAACACTTGGCGACACACTAGTAGAACTCTAGCTCTCTAAATGGACCTTAATTGTGAAAAGCAAGTCTAACACCTTTGGAAGTATTGTTCAGTTTTCAGCTCATCTTGGTTTCACACTAACTTGGTTGTAAGATGTAGCATCTTCCAAACCCTTGGTCGATTGACACACATTCCAAGCCAAGGAAACACACTTGTTTCATCTCTAGTGTTGCTCCATTACTAGCAGGCCTGGACATTACCCTAGTGGAGTCACATAGGAACACAAGCATGGCTCCACTACCAGCGAGCCTAGTTAGTACCCCAGAGGAGTTACTTGCATCATTTCCCTACGCAGGAAGCTTTTCTCTTCTTTCACCTTGTTCATTTTTCATTTTTCACTATGCATAAAACTTATTCATTTTAGAGGTGGAAGAGGGGTCCCGACTTATCAAGAGTAGAAGAGGTTCCAACAGAGAAGTAGTTTATAGTATCTCTGACATGCCTGTTAAGGTTTCCCCCCTTACCTTACTCTACTTGACTAAGCTCACAAGGGTTAAACCAAAGTAATCAACTAGAGAAGGTGACACTAGTTGGTGTGCAAGCATTGTGTTTACACGAAGGTTGACTTCGAACAATACATATTTTCCTTCGACGTATCATGGACTAAATGTAACAAGCTCATCATACAGAGGCAAGATGACAGATAACCAAGTAGTGATAGCTGTATAATCCCTCTTGTACTTTACCCAGCTCGCTTCAAGAGTCATGCTTGGTTTCATGCAAAACTAACCTATGAATGAAACAAGTGAATGAACTAACAATCAACAAAGCAAAGCAAGTAAATAAACAAGCAAGAAAACAAAGCACGCAAGCAAACAAGCATGCAAGAAAACAACTGAAAGCAAACACTACTCCTACTCCTACACTAGTGGTACATGCTCCTGATCACGTGAAGTGATACTTCTAATGTAGCCACTGACACATTGGTAGAACCATGTTGGTGAAGGCTTGGTCCGCGAGCAACCCAGTTGTGTGAACTAGCAAGCAAGAAAGATATAACAATGAAGACAACCACACTTTGTGATTCAAAGTGCCCACAAGACATAAGTGAGTGCATGTGCATGATAGGAAGTCCAAAGACTTATCATGGTGCTGTGTGACACTACATGCAACTTTGAAGCATAAGCACACTCTTGACTGTGACATGCAAGCAAACGAAATAAACAAAGATAACTTGCATTGCACACGAGTGATTGCAATGTAAGACTCCTCCAATGCATGAGCAATGGGATCGTGTAGTTCGATTGAAGGAAGTAACATAGGAGTGTCAAATTGATCTTGAGTGCATATAGATGAGTGATGAGGAGCCTTGAGTGTTTGAACAATTTCCCGATCAGAAGTGAAACCAACCTCAGGATAGTGAGGGCCTGACATAACCATCAGCTCGTGCTGAAGTGCCTTGACGGTCTGTGGGGTTTCAACTTCGTTGACAGATGGATCTTCGTAGAACAATGGTTCAAACAGATTAACAATGAGTGAATCAACATCATGATTGGATGATGAGGTGAAGAGATCACGATGACCAAGATAAAAAAATTTAGGATGTTGGTAGGCATCCTCATTGTTTGATGAATCACACAGAGGAATAGACGAGGAGGAAGGATGTTCACCCTCTGCGTTTCCATAAAAAGAAGATGAAATATCAAGTGGATTTCCAATGAATGATTGATCCTCTCCGTTGTTGGATGATGGGCTAACATACGGTGTGTCCTGCGAATGATCAACAATGGGTGCATCCGGGGATGAAGACACACATGTGAAATCATGGATGGTAGGTTCACCAACAATGATAGGAAATAACAGAGGGTGCTCAGATGGAAGGGAGTCATCCTTCATCGAGTGTTGATGCTCAAGCTCCCACTCATACTCTTTATGAATGACAATGCATGTTGGTTGTCCAACACCAACTTTGTCAGTGGGTTGTTCATCGTTCACAACAAGTGAAGAGTCCGGAATGGACAGACACAAGAAAACATCATTCGGAGGAACACCCAAGTGCGAAGATGGAGGTCATAAAAAAGAATGCATATGAGGACTCGAAAGACTCACAACCAAATCTGTGTGAAAATTGAGTGAAGTGATGTTGGGAGGGTGTGAAGGATGAACAAGTGTGTTAGCATGATCCTCAACATCACTAGGTAGTTGTGGAGTTGTTGAATAAGAGGAAGGCAGACAGTGAATTGAGACATTGCCCACTTCCACATGAGATTGCACAACTCCATCAATGAAGAATGTTGAGCAAGTCTTGATCTCAAACTTTCTCTTGGGACAGGTAGATTTCTTAAGGCAGTACTCGAACTGGTCCCAAAGATAAGAAAATGTCATCTGGCTCCTCGGATCTTAAAACTGCAAGTCATGGAAGCCCTGCCAAAAATCGATAACGGATTTATGTGAAGCCCTCCATTGCTATAACAGTTTCAGGTTAAGATGATATGGATCAAAATGATAGAACGTGTCTTCAATAAGATCACATAAGTGATCAAATGAGTGCACAGTGTCAGCCGGTAGGCTGAGCACCCAACGAAATGGAAATTTACGAAGTGTGCATGCAAGCAGCAAACTGGCCTGTTCGTCAGAAAACTCACCTTCCTCATGAATCATGGAAAGAAAGCTATGTAAGTGCTTAGGCTAGGCCACTTCACTTTCACCATCATATGTGTAAGTGGGCAAGAGATCGAAAAGCTTCCCCCAGATGGAGACATATTCACGATTTGAAAAACACCTCCAGGGAAGAAGAGTGCAAGACTCCATGAAAGATATGCAAAGGTTAAAAATTGGATGAGAGGACATAGCTTGTCATCAAGCCCTCCTTCTAGTGCCAGAAATGTTGATGGTGTTGGACCCGCCTATTGGAAATACTGAGAGGGGGGGTGAATCAATATTTCTTTTTCCCACTATTGTTTTACCAGTTAAAACATAAATATTCAGAACACAAGATGAACAACAAGAATAAATGATTTTATTAATATAAACTGTGCAGTAAAATAGATACAACATATAGATGGTTGCAATTAGTTGCCAAGCTCCAACTTGGACTTTGGTGAGGCTCCAACCTCTAGAGCACCAACTCTATTTCATGAAGACACCAATCTTGGACTTAGGAAAACAAACTCCCAAGGACTTCAATCCTTCCTATTTCTGAGGCATCAACCCTAAGGACTCCAATCCTACTTACTTCTGAGGCACCAACCCAAGAACTCCAATCCTTCTCACTTCTGAGACACCAGCCCCAAGGACTCCAATCCAATCTTGTCAAGACACTTTTGGTAATAATATTCTGCTCTCAAAACTCTTCTCTACTAATTTCTGTCTGTTTATAGCTTCGTTGTAGTCTCCATGCTACAAAATCAATGAAAACCAATCTTCTTATGGAGAAGTCTTTACAAGTCTCCATACTGTCCACACAGAGTCTCCAATAGTCTTTGTGCTCTCTGATAATGTCTTCACATAGCTTTAGTCAGTCTACTGTTAGCTGCACTAAACTCTGTATAAAGAACAACTTTGTGTTCAAGCTTATGTTCTCATTGTCACAGTGAATGCTTCAGCATGATTGTTTCTCTTCTGGTTGTTTCTCCCCTTTGACTGCCTACTATCCTTTTGGTCCTTCATCCCTCTTTCTGTTTTGTTGGATCCTCACACGGCCTCTATTTCCTCCAGCGTATTTCAACAACACTCAACAGCTGCAGCAGCCTTCACCAACGTTCACCAACAACTTCATACAATGCTTAACCACCTCTGCTGCATCTACTACCATACATTCTGGTTCTTCACAACACCAACCACTACAAGAGTTCTCTGTTTTTACTATTTTATACATTCTCATGCCTTTGTCCATTCGTTTCCGCTTACTCAATGACTCTTTGGCTTCCTCCTCGCTCGCTTGAGCTTCGGCTTCCTCAACACTCTCTCGACCTTCTGGCTTCCCTCCTCCATTCGCTTTAGCTTCCTCATGTTTACCTTCGATTGATGTGCTGAAAATATAATGTCATCGCGGAGAAATTGGTGTTTCAGCAATGCCGAAATTGGTGTTTCGGCAAATTTTTCACAAGTGTTCAATAGCTGCGGAAAAGGTTGGTGTTTCAGCAGTGGAGAAATTGGTGTTTGAACAACTTTTCTCCAAGTGTTTCAATATGTGCCCGCCGATAGTGTTAAAGCATATGTATATGGGTTTTTTCCTCCGATAATGTATTCTGCTCATATAAACTTTTCCTTTTTCACTCCGTTAGTGTATTTGCATATGCGTCTAAGTCTTTCGCCTCCGATAGCTCTGTTTGCATTAAATGCATATACAAGTCTTTGCCACCATATGCATGTTTATGCCATGGATAGTGTTACAACACTCTGTGTGCTCCACTTGGCTCCTGTTGTGTGCTCCTCTTGGATCCTCTAACTCTGTCTACTTCCTCTATGGCTCTGATAGTGGTGCTTTGTGCTTTGTTAGCTCCTCTCGTCTCCATTTGCTCCTCTGGTGGCTCTGTCTGCTCCTGTTTGCTTTGATGGCTCTCTACATCCTTTGTTTGCTGTTAAACACATCCATTACTCCTCTGATGGCTCCTGATGACTCTGATATGCCTCCTTGCTATATGGTTCCTCCTGCAACTCCTCTTAGTCCAATGTGGCTCCTCTCGCTTGGCAGTGTCTTTCAAAGACCTCCTTGCATATATGAATGCCTCTCTTGCTCTGTCTCTTCATGAATATGTTCTACTTCCCCTTGGCTTCATGTCATCCTTTAGTATCCAGAATATTGCCATATTGACATCAATGACAACCTAGGTCAACACTGCCAACATGTCAAGGGGATCTCCCTGGTAAGAAGTCCCAATTAGACCTCAGAATGTTTGGTGTAGGATTCCCAGTGGTGGATTGTAAGGTAATGCCTTGACCATGATGTCGCATAGAGGCAAGTAAGATAACTCTGTCAGTAGCAAGGGTGTGATTGATGCAGTGAGTCAAGGGAGGTGTATGAGAGGTTCTAACACTTCGAAGGGGGAAGGAGGTGAAGGTGAGTTCCAGGTTGAAGGGATCAATCCCAACTCAGCTAGGAACACACAACACAAAGGACATGCACATCTTCTGATGGAGCAATCCACTCAGATGCGGTAGTCACATCATACAAGGTAAGACAACACGTACAACACTCACAGATCAGTCTGAGATGAGTGCAACAGTTGTTACAACAAGGTTCATGTGAAAGTTTTGTCTGATGTTCGACAGAGCAATCAACACAGACGATGACATCATTAACAACATATACAACACATTAACAACAAGATTCATATGATTGCATGTGAATCAGTTCATACACAAGTACATAAGTTAAACAACATATATCATTAAGGCAACCGGAGTAGTCCAACTATAATAACAACATATGCATGAAAATGCACTAGCTCTTATTATATAAAGAAGTGTAAGTCACAATCATACAATACATCCATGTAAACCTGCTAGCCCCAATAGTGGAATGTTATAACCACATCTGCCTACTCATCCAAAGAGATGTACTAGTTCTGTGTAGTGGAGAAGCCAAGGCGCGTTACAATACTATCCAAGCCTTCTTCAATATAGTGTTAGTAGAAGTTTGGCTGACCAAATTCCCTTACAATGTGTTATGAGGGACTATTTATAGCAAAGGGTGGGGTGACCCTTGACATTCCCCTTTGTGACAGTTCAACTACCCTCATGACTCTTCACCTACTATATGATTGTTACATCCAACCATTGACACTTGACTTACACTTGACGTGACTCAATATTAGAATGCACATGTACTCACCTGAGACAACATGGTTTGAGAAAGCCTTGCAAGACGTCATTGACACTCAGTCCGTTGTGATGAGACCAACTCTTTGACATGTTTGTGATGGTGAAGGTGGTGAGCTGATGTCAAGCTTGGTCGTCCGTGATGGTTTGCATGCACCTCATGATGAAATCTTGCTCATGTGAACTCTTTCCTCTATTACAACTAGTGCATTGGTTCAACCCCTTTATCCTACTCATCTGCTAACATGCACATGGTCTTCTTGGGTACTATTGAACTAGCAGCACACTGATGCATAGTGTTCGTGCTGATTTTCAAGTGTGTGCTGGTGGTCATGTGCATCAACTTGGTGAAGTACATGTTCAACCCCAGTTGGACTTGCTTCTTATCTTCACCTTGGTGAGCGTGTTGAATGGGCTTGATTGCATGCATGTGCTCAACTACATGCATGCTGATGAATCCCTTGCATGCGATCAGAAACACTACTCACCATGTTTGCTTTCTGTCAGATGCTGGTATGGATCCTTAACTTGTTCGGGCACAATTTCATTCGTGAGTGCATGTTAAGCCCACTGATGTTCCTGTTCCTGTTGCAATTCATTCATCTGTCTGTGTAGCTTCATGTTCTACCTGAGTTGCTGCTTTAGCACATGCAACTTCTTCTTTGTTCCATATTTTGCCTTTGCGCGATCTTCATGTCGCGCCGTCACTTCATTGCTTGAGCTTGCAACCTTGTTCCACCTCCTTGTTGTCAACAACCCTCCTCTTTCATTCGTTACATTTGGTATGCTGTCTTCAACTACTATTCATGATGCTCCTCACTGTGATGCTGCTGCTGTCATATCTTGATTTCCTTGTCTACAAATAACTTTATGTCTTCGTCTACGAATAACTTGATGTCTTCATGGGTAGGCAAGTCCACGGACACTTGATCGAATGCATCCCCAAGTGTGCTCTGAAAGGTGTCTTCGTCTCTGCTCTCTTGGAAACCATTATACTTGTACTATTGAGAGGAAAATGAACACTTGGGATACCTGGAGACATGGAAACACTCATGGCAAGCAATCTATTAGTTGAAAACCAAAATGAACATGAGAATTGACTTGCAACATACTTGGGTGCATGATCATGAAGGTTGCACAATTTTGGCCAGGAGGTCAGGAGAGCGATTGCCAAGGCTGCACAAGGCATAGTCTAGGCTATTGGGAGACTGGCTGGCTACTGGAACAACGCAATGCAAAGTCCAGCCTGGCTGCTGACTGCTGGGATTGTGCAATGCGCAATTCCAGCTAGGAAGGACTGCTGGCCTAGGGACAAATTTGCACAATTTCATGGGCCAAGTAGCCCCTGTCCTCCAGAAATGCGTAAAATAATCCTGGAGGCTAGTGATGGGCAGGAATGTGCAAATCTAGAGAGGAAGGTGAGCCTTCCTTTCCCAGATTGCACAATGTAGCCTTGGTGAAGGCAAAGCCCGGACCAAGGTTGGCCTGACTCGTCGATGGGCAACTAAAAGAAAGTAAGTCAGTGAATGCATGGAGACACTAAGTGATAGCAGAAGTGATTAACAGTGCATGCAAAACATGAATGAAAGATTCAACAAATAGATCAACATGCATGTGGGTGAGGCAGTTCTTTAGTTGGGCGAACGTTCATGCAAAATAGTTTCATGCATGCGACGCCAGTGAGATAATAACATAAACTGAAACACAAGCTAGTATATATGTAAATGACAACTAGAATTCAAAGAAATCAAGCAAACAATACTCACACAAGCGAAAACACAAAAAGCGATAGAAATGCATCACAAGGCATGGGAAGCGGGCTTACCCCAAAAAAATTGAGATGAATATGCCGACTGCTTCTAGATGTGATATGGGATGTCAGAGCTGCAAGGTTGATGTGAGGAATGAGCTCTACAACATTTGGTTGATGAGTTTTGATAACATCGAGGTTGTGATGTGCATTCCCCTAATCTAGTGGAAGTGACACTTGGTGGGTGGTTTCAGAATTGCTTCTTGCATGTAACCTCCAACTGCTAAACATAGATCCCTGAACAAGGGATGCCTTTGCATGATGACTTGGGAGAAGAAACCCATGCATGCAAGTCTATATTTCTCAGTCCCAAAGGGAACCAATCAACTCAACTGCACATGCAAGAGACTGCTCGACTGCTGGAGAAAAATGCGCATTTTTGGCTGGGAGTTGGGCTCGCTGCCCAGGAGATTTCACAATTTTTGGGCAGAGAAGCTGACTGCTGCCTAGATTTATGCAAATTCTAGGCTGAGTAGATTTGCTGGGGAAATTTGGCAGGTAGGATTGCATAATCCTTGAGCCCAACAGGCTACCAAAGAGGATTGCACAATTTTTGGAGGGAAGGCTAGTTTCCCTCCAAAAATGTGCAATTTTTAAGGGGAAGTTGCTCAGCTTGCAGCTGGACCAAGTTTGGGTGAACAACCTGTTAGGGGAATGGATCAAGCTGCGACCAACATGCTGTCTTTATGCAAGAAAGAAAGTGAAGCTTGTGAGCTTGACAAAGCAAGGAAAGCTACTATGAAGGTTGGAAGGGAGGATCCAAAACGAGGTTAAGGAAAAATTTTGGAAGGTGGTTGTAGCCACTACAACAACTTCCAAATTAAAAGTAGATTACTATTCATATGACAAAAGACAACACAACAACGCTTCTTTTACTCATATCTGAACAAAGTTTTATTAAATGCATGAAGGTACTTACTATGAGCCATTGAACTCATCAAGGATGATTGTTATAACCAATCTTCCATAGGGTCATAAAAAAAATCATCTTGAAAGCCTTACAAAGCCAAGTTAATAATATACATATCCATATCATGTACAAGATCAAGATCAAACTGTGAATCACATGTAGATTGGAAATGGTCAGTGTTGGTGTGTGGGCCAATCTCAATGATGGATGAAAAAGGAGGGGTGTCAGATCACAATATTTGACAATCACCAAGCGCACTCTTCATCTCCAAGTCCTCGATCAAAGATTTGCATGAATAAGGATACATAAGTTGGGGTTTATGCACCTGAATATAAATTCTATCTTGAGGGATAAATAATTCAATATGAAGACACTGGACATCCCTTAAGAGTGAATCCACATCCCATGAAAGAGTGCTAATAATGGAATTTTGTGAGAAAATTGTAATCTAACCAAATTCAAAATCTTCATCGGGTTAGCGAGGGCTTGACATAACCATGAAACTAGACTAAAGTTCCTCGACTTCCCAACAAGACTCAAAACTTTTAAAAGAAGGAAACTCAAACATTGAAAACACAATCAATTCTTCATATGAACAACTCTTATTATTTGGGTTAACAAAAGGGACCAAATGAGAGATGCATGAATCAAAAGATTCATGGAATGACAAATCAAGACATTGACAAAAATCTTTGACGACTGACATGTCATCTTCTTGAGTGGGGATATATATACCTAAAAGAAACTCCTCAATGATCAAACCTGACTCTAGTTGAAAGATATGCAAATCTAATTCTGATTGCGAAAATAAATATTCATCCATAATACTTGAACAATCATACAACTACATAGAAACACAGTGATCAGAACAATGTTTGTCGAAGGATTTTTCATGATTAAATGATTCAAGATCGATAGGTTGATTATAAAAACTATGAGATGAATGACTGATGGGACAAGGAGAAACATAATCTTGAGAAAGAGAAGAAAGGATAGGTGATTCCCCATGAATAAACTCCTCAACATTAGGATTAGTTGCCGAATCAGATTCGTGGATTTGATTTTCATATTTCTGAATTTGAATAACGAAAATACAAGGTATAGTTGATTAGGTGCTCAGTAACTAGGTCAAAAATCAAAGTTCTCAAAATGGCTCGAAACTTGAACATTCGAGTCTGTCTCGGAAAAATGATGCTAACGCTATTCATTTCTTCAAAAATTGATTTCATATGAGAAAGTTATTGTGTTCTGATCATTTTCTAAAAAGGTGAAATTTTCAAAAAAAAATTCCAGTCAATGCATAGTCAACACTCCGTACTGTTGACATGGCAGGTGACTAGGCATGGTCAACAACGAATCACAGGTGGACAAGTGGCATCATTTCATTGAGTTGTACAAGTGGTGTGTTGGCACAATCTGATTGATTTATTTATGGACCAATGGAAGAATGCCACATGGCAAGCCCAGAGGCCACCACGTGGCACCTCCCAAAGGCTTTGATAGTCTACATAGTGGAACAAAATTTTGGTTGGAGGTTGGGTCAAACCCGCGATCTCCGTCATACCATCCGTAAGTCCTAACCACCTCCGCTATACCATGGTTCTTACCCCATATGTTCACCATTTTTATTTAAAGTTTGGTGAAGTTTGGATGGGTGGTTAGGAGGGCCAACCTACAGGCCAACCCTTCGCATGTGAACACAACCCAACACTGGCTGCCATGGTTGCAGTTAACTCTGACGGACAGTTCACCACACCGCAATGGTTATGCATGTGAATGGACTACCACAAACCATGTGGTTAAGGCTGCGGTTTATCTGGTTGCTATCCAAACCAACCTGCGATGTTAAGTGTTAACTCCACATGTGAACACCATGACACAGTTAATGTTACGATTAACCACTCTGATGGCTCTGGAACCAACAGTTAATGCAATGCTAACCATCGCATGTGAACAACCCACCAAAACTGCTGGATGTTAAGGATAAGGTTTGCACTAATTTAGGTTTAAAAATTAATTAAGTGAATTTTACCGTTAATTAGCTCCAATTTAAAATGACATAGGTTTTGGTGGTGCCTCCAAATTCAGGCCTGCCTCCAAATTTAGCGCGCTAACTGGAGTTATTCCAGATTTAGCAGAACTTTTCTAGGAAAAGATTGACTGAGTCATAGAGAAGGCAATATTCGACCAAATTGAGCTCAAGAATGTAACAACCCAAATAAATATCTAATTAACTTATTAAGATTAAACTTAAATAAGGGTGGCCCTTAGCCAAATAAACATGTAATTAATTAACTAAATTCAAACTGTGAATAGTGCTTACCTGTGCTTACCTATGGTAGAAGTAGGATTACCGCAACAAGGTTTTGGGGATGACTCTCCACCCAACCATAGGCTCAATTACGCAAGGATTTGCTACAACTGGCCACCCCCGAGCCCTCAATCAACATACTACTTCCAGTGATTCCTAAGTTTTACAACACCATTCTCCTAAGAATGAAAGATAGAATCTCGAAAAGATGGAATGCCTCCCATCCTCCTCACCATCTAATAAATAGAGAAAACATTGGATGGGAACCACATGCACACATTCCATGTGTCTACATGCGACTTTGATTTTTAGCTTTCTTGTTTTATTCTCTTCTTTTTGATAGCTTTACTGTTTTTTTAATTGTTTTCTTTGTTTTATTTATATTTATTCTTATTTAGAGTTTTAGTATGGTTATTACTATTTTTATTTTTATTATTTTTATTTTTATTTCTTGTATATTTTTAAATATCATTATTATTTAACATTTATGATTTATTATTTTTATTATTTATTATATATTATTTTATTACTTCATGTTGTCAACACCCTCTGCTGAACTAGTATAACCAGCAGGCATTGAAAGTCCCCAACACCCCGGGAAATCTCAAGGAATCTCTGTCCTTTTTCCCACTTTTGGCACCAAGCTAAGCCTGACCCGGTCTATATCCTAGTCCAAGGCTGGCCCCAAGGCTCGCGCCTGACTCAGACCTCATCTGCCCCAAGGCAGGCATCCGGTTCGGTACTCAATCACCCCGAGCATCTCGCAAGGCTGGCCCACTCCCTCCACAACTACTAAGGCGCACAACCCCAAGCATCGAAGTCCTTTACATCCCTTCTAGACTTTGACATCCCAATCCAATAACAAGCACCTAGCCTAGAACATCAGGCACTTGGCCTCCTCAAGATGGTCCCATAGCTCTTCAAGAGCTATCCATCAAGATCTATACACAAGACAAAGGAACCACTGGCATATGTAGTGTTGATTGAGTTTTGTCCCCAGCCCATATGGTGTTACTTATTCTCCCTCGTGCGTATGGGCTCACACGAGATCATCAAATAAACTGGCCCTCTTGGCCCATTTGTGGAGTCCTGTGAATCATCACATCTCAACATGCATCAAATGCATTAACCATACCATCATAGTATCATAGGAAATAATTTGCATGCCAACTCTTGCATGTCATCATGAGAATGTTCATCTTTGTTAATCGCAACATTATGAATAATAAGGAACTGCATGCTCATGCATGCCATAGATTTGTACGGAACTATCGCATGCTTCAGTTATACCATCAACATAATTATATCAAGACATATCATGAGTTCACATAAATGAACCATATGTCGATAATCCTCATATTATAACATCATAATTCCTCTGCCACGTTATGCATATCATATCCATCATGAGTATTGAATATTAAATACCTATCATCACGTAGTAAATGAGTATGTCAATATACCTTGACATAACGTCATAATACCTATGCATATCGCTACTATCGTATGGATACCTTATCACTATAAGAACCATATGTACATCATTATCTTCCTACCATGATAGCATGAAACATCATCAATCAAGTTGTCAATTACTTTTCAATAATCAGTTCAACTTCTTTTTACTAGGTAGTTGATCATTGACACCAACCGTATTATCATCTAAGTACATCATTAAATTTCACATGAGCCTCACAATCTTGAGTCTTAATCTCCCGTCATATATTATTCCTTCCCCGAGGAAATTTTGGTGAAATTCATTGTTTAATATATTACTAGTTATACCATCATTATCTCAAAATTAAAATCCCTTTGTTTTGCATCCATTTACCCTTTGGCTTACCGATTCCAATATCGCTATATGCAGACACTGGGTCATCATGATTTCATTGTTTTATCATGCTTAATTTACTGGTATGAGGGTTTGTTGATCCATATTGACTTATACATATATTACTTAACAATTATCATTTTCATTCACGAAAAATATTTCTTATCTCGTCAAGTTCCTATCTCAATACCATTTGATTGCTTTATTGTAAATTCACCCTTCTTCAAGTTGGACAAGAGATTCTTGTATCTTTAGATTTTTGAAACAGTTTGAAACACTACTATCATTATTGTCCATGAAAATTTTTAAATGTGAGGTGTTATGTGGAAACAACCTCTTTTAACTTTATGGGAAGTCCTATACATGAAATAATGAGTGAAAATTAGTCAAGTACAACCTCTATTAATTGACTTTCACTTCTTTTGTGACTATGTACACAATCCTTCTCAAGGTATCCTTATAAAATTTCTAGCAACATTCCTTCCTATATCTCCCTCGTTTATTATCACTTGGTCATCATGCAACTTCACACCTTCATTTTTTTTTAAATATGTAGATCATCATTATGACCATTACCAATCATGTTTCTCGCTCCACTCATCAATACCTTTAAAAGAACTTTCTTCTTGATAGAACATCCCTTCGTCTCCTACCCATTATTCATAGATATATTCCATAAAAATGTCCTTCATTATTATGATGATTATTCAACTTCATTAGTTGATTGCCAATATTTTCTTCTTTATGTGCATCATCCTTAGATGGACCTTATAGTGATACCTTTAGAGTACTAAGTTATGTTTCTTCCATTATGTTCCAAATTAGGTTGCCTCTTCTTACTGGTTTCTTACCCTTGTTGTGATACTTCTTCTCTACCACCTTAAGCATCTGATCCACGTTGGCCATAATCAGATGAACTATCATTAGTTATCATCCTTAAAAAATTGCAAGTTTCTCCTTTCCATTGCTCCTTAGACAACTTTTATCCACTATATGCAATTAACCTTGAATAACGAAACCTCATGTAACTTATACTCAAAACTACACTGAAATCATAGGGTACGATTTAGATGTGTTGAAACCATAAAACATGACTTAGTCTGTCTTAGCTAAGTAAGCACTCCAAATGGGTTCTCAACATCTTAATCGTCAAGATCATATTGAGAGAGTTTTGCTCTTGCAATAATATACTAGAGAAATGCCAAGCAACTGCTATTTCTAAAGGACAATGAGAACAATAATCCAACCCAAATAATTAGTGAATAGTATGATCAACATTCAAGGAATGTTATCTCTGTGTTTTTAGATCAAATTGAAGAATAAAATAATGAACAGATTGCTAATGGACACTGATCATCTAAAGGTAATATGATATCAAAGTTTATTCCTTGTGAATTGAATTATATTTCACTATTTTAGAGCACTTTAATTGGTGACAAATTTCAACTTCAATTATCCAAATACTTAAGGTGCTATGTAAACTGTGTTGTAAAATGAACCGGTGGTGAGTAGTTACACCAGCATTAAAGATTTGTTACAAAAAACATGCCAGTATACCATATCAATAGTGCAATCTTTCAGAGAATTATACATCATCAATTATGGGTAGATTATCACCATCCAAGATTACAAGATTATATACTTTTCCAATGAATCAATGAGTCATAACAAAACTATATACTTTTAATTAGGCGAGTCATTTAGAATTTCGCTTTGTTAGATGGTTGTAATGGAGAGAACCATTGTAGTTGATTATAGCACTTTTTATGTTTAGAAAATTATAAGAGGATGCAAGCACAATCAACTCAGGAAAATGAGATAGTGGTTTTACCATGTAATGAGATTATAATGCGAACAGAGAACCAAAGAATCTGTTGTCTATAATGATGCATGAGAAAACCAATGAGGAACTAATGATGCACCAAACTTTAAGTTATACCACGTTATTCTGCTGTCAAGAATCCGATTGTTGTAGCTTATTTCCAAGAATATATCAGTCCTTAGATACCAAATTGGATCGCTAATTAAAGCAAAACTGCAATGTGATGTGAGTCACCAGATGATCTAATCAATCCACTAATTCACTTTTCAAATGATCACTGAATGAAAGATAAGGAGTATTAATGATCTAGATTCAAGCTTAGTGCCAAATGCAAAGGTAATATATCATGGTAATGTCAAGATCAGACCTATATCCAACCTCTAAAAATATCAGAGTTCTAACAGTGAAATCAAGTCACCCGCATATGCAATGATAACCAAACACTGTAATCAGTCACTCAATACTGAAGAAGCATAAAATAAGAGCCAAAATACTTAGATTATTGTTGTGATAATTATGCAGTGAATTTTAACCAGATATGTATTAACCATGCCAAATTTATTCAACAAAGTTTTGAAGATTCTTGATTCATTTCAATCTATTGTTTTGTATATTTTTCCCCTACGGCACGACATGCAATCAGACCATTGCCAAATTTGAAACTGCGTGATTGATCATGCAAATTATCAATAACCACTAATTTTTTAGTATTGAAACTTAGAGAATTGTCTCAACATAAAATCAAAATTCCAATGAGTAAATATTAGTGGCAGTATTGTTTTAAGAAGGTACTTGAATTCTGAAAGAAAATTCACCATGACTTTTGAAATTATATGTCACACCAATATTAAGTCTACAGAGTCATGACCTTATGTGCTAGGATAAATTGAAATTATGTGCTGTAGAGTGGATTATTTTGAGTATCTGTTTAAGCAATCATAACTTATGTTAGAAGAATTAAATGGATTGCTTTTAACAAAATAAATCGTTTAAACAAATTTATTGAATGTATCTTGAGATTCTTATGGCTATTAAATGATTACTTTAAGGAAATTTAAGAAATCAAACATCCAAAGAAATATTCCACACCATAAAAAGAAGAGACACCACCACCCGACCCAAAACCGGATCGGATCACTAGGAAGGTTATCCCTCCCCAACACAAAATAAAACCATTTTATTAATTATATGGCCTGCCTACAAGTACACCCGCGAAGGCAACACCATCCCTCAAATTACAATACATTTTAGCCATAATAATTTCCCGGATAAGACATAAAATTGCCTGCATAAGACATAAGACATAAGATTGTAAGCTTGCGGCCATGGATATGCGTGTTCCTGCAAATTCCATTGTTCTTTCCGACAATAATGTTGAGAAATCTGTACACACTATAAGGTCAATAGTACCATTTACACAATCAATAGTACCATTTTCTCATGCAAGGAATAATCATAACCTGATCACATAATCTCCACCCACTCAAATAGCCAACTGCATACTTGGTGGCTCTCAAGCTCACAAATGCAAAAGTTGTTGGTGCTTGGACCACGGTGTTTAACAACTAGCAGTAGTCATTGCAAAAGGCGAGCAATTATTTTTGTTCATATCAGAAGGAATGCAAATAGATTAGTGGACCTCCTTGCCAATAAAGGGGTGGAAGATAATCTGGCTTTGTGTTAGCTCACACAGAGTTCTCTCTCAACTGTCCCCTGGTTCTCTCAATGTCAAACCCTCATCTCTCAAAATAAACCTCTGAGGGAGTCCTCAAACCATTGACATGTATCAAAACAAGCCTCATGGAGACATCTGATAACTTGAAACAAGATGCTTAAAAAAAGAAAAGAAAAAGAAATACCAATTCACTTATAATCAAGATTTATGACAAGATTATTAGCTTACAACAATGATTCAATGAAGCATGTAAGGATTAATCAATAAAGCAAGTAAAGGAAATGACAATTAGATGAAAATGTTAGAACAATAACTCAAATGCCTTAATAGAAAGTGCTCTTAAAAATCTTCACTTATAATATGTTATGACAAATGGAACAAGAGAGAATTATGCAAATGAAAGCACAAGTAAATGATCGTAGATGATATTAGTAATTAGGAAATTAAAGACATACTACTTCAATGTAAAACACAAGTGAGATAAAGATGAATTACTCAATGTAATTTAGATCAAATAGCCAATAATTAGCAATGAAGTCTAGATTTATTAATGACCAAGTGAAGCAATCCAATAAATTAGATATAAATACAATGAAATGAAAATTAAACTAAAGAGTTAGTCACTTCCGCAATAAATCCTCCCTTTTAAATAAGGAGATGGGATACAATAGAAATAAATCCCAAACTCACTCAAAAAAAATAAAAATAAAAAAATGTATTTTTATTATGAGATTACAAAGGAATAATCCCTTAAATAGTAAAAGAGAATTTTCAAATGAACGTTTAAATACCCCTCCTGAAAATATTAATGAGAGAAAATACAAGGATTTTACAAAATTTTTATAATGATAAACCTTCTCCAAAGGAAATTGATTTTCTTCTAAATGAAATCCATTCCAAAAAAAAATCGACATCAAAACTTCAAAGGAGGAAAATACGTAAAGTGACCCAGGAAAAACCTCGGGCTAGGGGATCAAATCTCACAAGAATTGAATTTTAAAACCCCAAATCTCAAATTGCTTTATTCTTCCAAGATCGAACTTGGATACTTCTCAACAAATTTCCCTCAGGTTTTCTGGAAAATTTTGTTCAAGGAAATAGAGAAATTTCTCTGGCAACTAAAGAAGTATAAAATGGCTCAGAAAATGCAAAATACTTCTTTTCTGAATTTCAATTTGTGGTTTTCCAAGCCTCCATTGACTGCTCTTCTAGAATCGACTTCAAGAATCCCTTAAAAAAAATTGCTCAAGCTGTCAAATGTCCACGAGAAATTTGCTTTAAACTCTCAGATATTTTAATTAAATTTTGCAAAAAAAAAATAAAAAATTATGATTAACTTCTCAAATTTTAAAGCCCTAAACCCTTAAAACAAATTAGAATACGTCAAGTTAGCAAGGGCTTTCAAACCAAAGAAAGATGACATAGCCTCTTCAGGATTTCAGTTGAGGAAAAAAGGCTCCAAATGTTTGTGGCCTTTAGCAAAAAAAAATTATGAATTAATCTGCCAACCTTCAAACAATGGATTCTCTGCACAGTTTGAATTTTAAGCCCTCAAACCCTAGCGGCTACAGTGGACGCAAAAGAAGGATGAAAAGAGGGCTTTAAAAGCCACGAGTAGAAGATTTGATCCTCAAAAAAAAAAAATTGCAACAAGCCAAGGCCAAGAAACCCATTTCCATATTTAATTAAAAACTTATATTTCCCACATTTAATTAAAAACATTCCAGATGCATCTTACTGCTTTCTAAATCCTTTGGATACCATTCCATCAAATGAAAACAAAAATCTGCAAATATTGGAAATTACTCATAAGAATGACTTTAAAAATGAACACCATCAAGATATAACTACGCAGTAAGTATGCACTGAATAAAAAAAAATTCATGCATAGGGAGGGTTTGTAGAACATGCGGCTTTATTGGAAGTAACCATCCTGTAACTTTCAAAACAAGTCAAGTTAAAAATCCCAATAAAATAATTTTTTTTTCTTTCTAAGATTCCCATAGGCCCTAATGATTGAGCGAAAGCTCTGATACCACATGTAACAACCCAAATAAATATCTAATTAATTTATTAACATTAAACTTAAATTAGAGTGGCCCTTACCTAGCCAAATAAACATGTAATTAATTAACTAAATTCAAACTGTGAATAGTGCTTACCTGTGCTTATCTATGGTAGAAGTAGGCTTACCGCAACAAGGTTTTGGGGACAACTCTCCACCCAACTGTAGGCTCAATTGCGCAAGGATTTGCTACAACTGACCACCCCCGAGCCCTCAATCAACGTACTACTGCCAGTGACTCCTAAGTCTTACAAGACCATTCTCCCAAGAGAATGAAAGATAGAATCTCGGAAAGATGGAATGCCTCCCATCCTCCTCACCATCTAATAAATAGAGCAAACATTGGATGGGAACCACATGCACACACTCCATGTGTCTACATGCGACTTTGATTTTTAGTTTTCTTGTTTTATTCTCTTCTTTTTGGTAGCTTTACTGTTTTTTTTATTGTTTTCTTTGTTTTATTTCTATTTATTCTTGTTTAGAGTTTTAGTATAGTTATTACTATTTTTATTTCTTTTCTTGTATATTTTTAAATGTCATTTATTTTTAACATTTATATTATTATTATTTATTTTGTATTATTAATTATTTATTATTAAGGGGGGGATATTACAAAGAAGAGGTGTTCTTAGCTAATTTGGACATTATGAACACATTGGTGCAGGGATCATGAACCACAGATCTTTGTAAAACAACATTTTTCTACATTGAGCTAATACAAAGGCCTAAGCCATGGAAGCTAAACCAAGGAGATGTAGCCTAGGAGGGGTGAACTCCTTCATCAAAAAACTTTGTTAAAGTGTCTCTTTGATTATTTTCGGTACTTTGAATGTCTGGTATTCAATATTTTTTTTTGAAGCTATTTTGCTCATGAATGTCATTTTAAACTTAAGGTAATTTCCCTGATTTCATACACAAACAACTAAGGGAATCCAAGTACAAGAAGCAATAAGCAAGCACATTTTTAGAAATATGTAATTGATATTAGCACAACAAAACTAATCATTCAAAAGTAGATCAAGTTGGTATCAGAGCAAAGGTTGAATTGCTTGATTTTGTGAAATTAGTGTTTTAATGGTTGCAACATTGTGATGCTTACAAGGTTAAAGTTGCAGAAAGGAGAAGGGAAGCTATTGGTAGAAACTCCTGAGGTAATGCCCAGAAGAAAGAGAGCCACAAGGCCACAACCTCCACCACCCAAAGTTCCAATTCCAGTTGCACTTGAAACTCCTCAAGTTTTTCCTTCAACTGAGATTGAAGAGGCATAAGCAGTACTAATTTTTGAGCCTGAATCCATAGCCATTATGTCTGGAGAAAGAGAACTTGAAGGTCCTTCTTCAGAAGAGGAATAATTCAAGAAATATTTCTTCACTTTAACTGATATGGTTAAATTCCTCTATGAAGAGAGGAACAGTAGAATGGTTGGAGAGAGTTCTAAATCTCCACATGGAGAAGGAAGCTCAAAGGACAAAAAAGATGAGAAGAAGGATTCCAAAGGGAATGGTGGAAAGCCACCTCCATCTCCACCATCCTCATCATCTTCTTCATCATCTCACACAACATCATCTTACACTACCACCACTGAAACTGCTGATACTCATTCAAAAACCCCAAAAGGAAAGACTACCTTACTTTAATTGGACATAAAATTTGAACTTCCCATGTACAATGGAGTGGTGAATGCAAAACAATTAGACAATTGGATTCGACAGTTGGAGGTATACTACAGAATTCAGAACCTTCAAGAAGATGACATAAAGATCTAGCTGGCTTCATTGAGGCTAGAAGGAGCAACATTAGTTTGGTAGGAAGAAAAGACTCAAGAGTAAATGAGAATCCATGGTAAGATATCCATTACTTGGGTTGAATTTGTTTCTACAATTAAAAGACAATCCTTTAGCCTATATGCAAAAAGCCATTATGAGTTGGTAGAATTTTAGGCAGCTTAAAGGCCAAACAGTCCAAGATTATATACAGGAGTTTAGGAAAATGGCTTTGTTGTTAGGATTAAATTTGAATTCCCAACATACATTGTTGAAATGTATTGGGCATTTACATTCCTATCTGAAACATACTATTCTTATGTTCAATCCAAACAATTTAGATGAGGTATGTGTGCAAGCCACACACCTTGAATCTAGAGGAAAGAACATTCAGGAAGAGGGTAGTAAGAGGAATCCATTCAAGGGCAAGGAGAAAGAGAAGGGAGGAAAATGGAAGGGAAAGAAGAATGAAAGTGTGAAGAAATAAGGGGATAAATCACATGCAAACATTGTTCCAAAGAGGGGCATGATGAAGCCCACTGCTGGAAATTGTATCCCGAATTAAGGCCTAAGAAACAAAACAATAAGGGAAAACAAAAGACAATCACTACCACACAACATGACCTTGGTTCAAACTCTGGTGATGAGAACAATATTTCAGCCATGGTTACAAAAGGAAAAGAAACCATTACAAGCACTAGTTCATCACATAGTCAGAACAACACTCCGAATGAAGAGTCAAGAATAGAGTTGTTTCATGTAAGAGTGATTTCAATTCATACAAATATTGATGCATTATTTAATAGTGGGCACAACCAAAATTGATTTAAGAAGACTTGGTTAAAAAACTAAACCTTGAAAATATACCTCATCATAAGCCATATCTATTGGGTTGGATAGTTAACAATGCAAACTTACAGGTTACAAGGAAGTGTTTATTCAAGTTCTCCATTACTGAAAAGTGTATTGATGAAGTTGAGTTATATGTAGTTCCACTTGACACCTCAAGAATCATTTTGGGTAGTCCATATTTGTATGATACGAAAGCAATATTTTATCGCCATGACAAAAAATACATATTGCTCAAGAATGGGGTGGAGTACATTGTGAGAGCCCATCGAAAAACGCTGAACATTTCTATGGTTAATGCAGGGCAAATGAAGAGACTAGTAAATGCAAGTAAAAATTTTGTACTTCTCATGATCAAGAAAAATAATGATATTGATTACGAACCTTTTGAATGTTGTGATCATAAATTGAAATCTGATTTGTTTGATGTGTAAGCAAGCATGGCGAGATGTTTCAGGAACCAAAGGGGTTACTTCCCAAGAGCGGAATTCATCATGAGATTCAGTCGAAACAAGATGTTCCACTTCCAAACATATGCATGTATCACATGTCGATTATGGACAGCATGGAACTAAAAAAGAAAATTCAAGAATTGCTGAACAAAGGTATCATGTGCCCATCTACTTCGCCATGTGGTTTGCCCATTGTCTTAGTGCTAAAGAAGGATGGAACTCGGCACATGTGTGTGGATTTCTGTGCACTGAACAAAATCACGGTAGAGAATCATTTTCCACTCCCAAGAATTGATGATTTTCTTGATCAGTTGAGGTATACAAATTATTTCACTAAGTTAGACTTACAAAGCGGTTATCATCAAGTTAGGATAGATGAAGAAGACATTTGGAAAACCACATTTAAAACTAAACAAGGATTGTTTGAGTGGCTTGTTATGCCTTTCGGTCTTACAAATGCTACGGCTACTTTCATGAGGGCAATGAAGGATGTATTGATACCATCTCTAGATGATTTTTTCATTGTATATTTAGATGATATCCTCATATTCAACAAGTCAAGAGATGAATATGTCATGCATGTAAACAAAGTAATTAATTTCTTGAGACAATAATAGTTGTTTCTAAAGATGTCATAGTGTGAATTTGGCAAGGATTCTCTAGTGTATCTGGGACACATTGTTGGAGGAGGTGAGCTGAAGATCAACCCCTCTAAGGTTGAGGTCATTCTGAATTGGCCCAAGCCCAAGACAATTACAGAGGTAATAAGCCTTTTAGGGGCAACACAATATTGGAGAAATTTTATTGCTAATTTTTCTTCCAATGCAGCTCCATTACATGCATTTCAAGTGTCAAGAAAGTCTTTCATTGGATAGATGTACAACATAAATCATTTGATGCTTTGAAGCAAAAGATAATTTCAGCATCGGTATTGGCTCTTCCAGATCTTCAACAACCATTCGAGATTCAAATGGATGCAAGCGATTATGCTATGGGAGCAGTTCTATTGCAGCATGGTAAACCCATTTCATTTCATTCTGAAATATTTAATGGAGCTGTCACTAAGTATCCCACCTATGACAAAGAAATTTATGCATTGGTAGAAAGTGCTAAGAAATGGAAGCACTATTTGATGGGGAAGGAGGCCATCATCCATACCGACCATCAACCATTTCAGTATTTACATTCATAGTCAAAGTTGAAGCAGTCATGACATTTCAGTGGATGGGATTTATACAACAATTTCAATTGGTTATCAGGTATAAAAAGGGAATCTACAATAAGGTAGTCGATATTCTTTCAAGGCCTATTGTAAATTCATCTGTTATACTCAAGCATAATTATGTTTTGCATGAAATTTACGTAGAACAATATGCAAATGGTAGTGACTTTCAAAAAGTATATGCAATCTTGAGTCAAGGAAATCAAATTGAAGAGTTGGATTATCATGTACGTAACAGTTTGTTGTATCACTAGGGCAAGTTGTGTATTCCACAGGGAGAAAGAAACAATATCATAAGGGAGGCACACACTTTATTGACTGCTGGAAACTTTGGTGTAGGAAAGACAATAGCGAATATTCAAAGGTATTGCTATTGGCAATGCATGTTGGATAATGTTTCTCGTTTCATAAGAGGATGTTCTTTATGTGCTACAAGTAAGCATAGCAATAGGAAACTTGGTTTATACACTCCACTTCTAGTACCTTCACATCCATGGGAGAGTATCTCAATGGATTTTGTAGGAGATTTTCCATTGTTAAGGAAAGGTCATGATTACTTGTATGTAGTTGTAGACAGGTTTAGCAAGATGTGCATACTAACACCATGTAAAAAGAAAATTACAGTTGAACAAACAACTCATATTTTCTTCCAAAACATTTGGGTTCATTTTGGTCTTCCTACTTCTATTGTAAGTGATCGAGATTCTCGATTTGTTGGGAATTTTTGGTCAAATTTGTGGGACATGACAGACACAAAGTTGAATAATAGTACAACCTTTCATCCACAAACATATGGAAAATCCGAGGTGGTCAATTGAACATTCATACATCTTCTTAGAGGATATTGTAGCAAATATCCCAAATTGTGGGATGAACAATTACATTACATATAACATGCATATAATAGGGCAAAGCATTCTTCCACAAACACATCACAATTTGAGGCATGTTATGGGTACTTAACAAGATCATCATTGGACTTCATATTTGAGAAAGATGTCACCATGAATGGTCACAGTGACATTGATAACGCAAGGAAGTTCAGAGAGAAAATTCTATTGACACATCATACAATGTAGGAACAACTTAAGAAAAGTCAAAGCAACTATAAGGAAAGGCATGCCAAACACCGTGTTGATCACAAATTTAAAGTTGGTGATGAAGTTTGTTTATATATTAGCAAAGGAAGACTTCAGGGGGAAGGTAAAAATCTTAAGCCAATCCGTTATGGTCCTTTTAAAATTCTGGAAAAGATTGGTAATAATGCTTTTAAGCTTGATTTGCCTCCTTATATGTAAATATAATATGTTGTTAATGTTGAGAATTTGAGATTGTTTGAGCTTCCTTTGATTGATGATCAAGGAGAGCATGTTCAGTTGCCATCAATAGGTGATTTCTCACTAGAATATCTTGATGAACTTCAGCAGAATCTCATACTTGACAAAAGAATCAGAACTTTGAAGAGAGGGGATGTCGAATACCTTAAAGTGTGATTCAAGGGACAAAATCCTTCTCAAGCCAAATGGTTGTAGACTTAGAAGGTGAGGGAGATGTACCCTCACATGTTGAACAATTGATAGTATCTTTTGGGGTCCAAAAGGTTTCTAGTGGGGAGGAATGATCAGGTGCTCAGTATTTAGCTCAAAAATCAAAGTTCTCAGAATGGCTTGAAACCTGATTGACCACATCCGTCTCAAAAAAAAAATCCTAACACAACTCATTTCGTCAAAAACCGAGTTCGTATGAGAAAGTTATTGTGTTCTGATCACCTTGCTAAATAAGCGAAATTTGCAAAAAAAAATGCCTAGTCATTGCACAGTCAGTAGTCCATACTGCTGAATTAGAAAGTGACTATGCATGGTCAATGGTGGTCAATGACAAATCATAGGTGGAAAAGTGGCATTGTTTCATTGGGTTTTACAGGTGGTGTGTTGCCGCAATCTAATTGGTTTATTTATGGACCAATGGAAGAATGCCATGTGGCAAGCCCAAAGGCCGCCATGTGGCACCTCACAAAGGCCTTGACAATCTACAAAGTGGATTTTTTCTTTTGGTTGGAGGTTGGGTCAAACCTGCAACCTCCGACATACCATATGTAAGTCCTAACCACCTCCGCTATACCATGGTTCTTACCCAATACATTCGCCATTTGTATTTAAAGTTTGGTGAAGTTTGGCTAGGCAGTTAGGAGGGCCAGACCACATGCCAACTCTCCACATGTGAACACAACCCAACGCTGGTGGTCACAGTTGCAGTTAACTCTGGCAGATAGTTTACCACACCGCAATGGTTCCACATGTGAATGGGCCACCACAAATCACGTTGTTAAGGTTGCGGTTTATCTGGAAACTATCCAAACCAACCTGCGACAATAAGTGTTAACTCCACATGTTAACACCAGAACGCAGTTAATGTTACGATTAACCACTCCAATGGCTTCGACTCTAGCAGTTAATGCGATGCTAACCATCGCATGTGAACAACCCACCAAAACCGCAAAATGTTAAGGATAAGGTTTGTGCTAATTCAGGTTTAAAGATTAATTAACCACAATTTAACATTAATTAACTGTAGTTTAAAATGGCAGAGGTTTTGTCAGTGCCCCCAAATTTGGGCCTACCTCAAAATTTAGTGCGTTAATTGGAGTCATTCCAGATTTCGCAGAACTTTTATAGGAAAATCTTGTCCGAGTCATAGAGAAGGCAATTTTCGACCAAATTAAGCTTAGGAAGAGGTGTTCTTGGCTAATTTGGACATTATGAACACATTGGTGCAAGTATCAGGAGGCATAAAACTTTGTAAAACACCATTTTTTCACATTGAGCTAATACAGAAGCCCAAGCCATGGAAGTTGGACCAAGGAGATGTAGCCCAAGAGGGGTGAAATCCTTCATCAAAACATTGTGTTAAAGTGTCTCTTTGATGGTTTGTTGTACTTTGAATGTCTGTTGTTCAGTATTTGTTTTTGAAGCTATTTTTCTCATGAATGTCATTTTAGACTTAAAGAAATTTCCCTGATTGCATACATAAAAACTAAGGAAATCCCA
Organism: Pinus taeda; assembly: GCA_000404065.3. NCBI lineage: Eukaryota > Viridiplantae > Streptophyta > Pinopsida > Pinales > Pinaceae > Pinus > Pinus taeda. Next base: position 160,254 of record APFE031422538.1, read on the forward strand.
GTATAAGAAGCAATAAGCAAGCACATTTTTAGAAATCTGTAATTGATGTTAGCACAAAAAAACTAATCATTCAAAAACAGATCAATAGTAAAAGGGGTAGGACTAGGGATGGAAGGAGTAGTATATTCCTCCCCCAAAGCTTGAAGTCCCTCTTGGCAAAGATCATCCGACATATCAAATTGAAAAGAATTCCTTGAAATTCCTTCCAAGTACTAGAATTTGTCATTCAAAGATTCCCAATCCACATCTTCATCAGGAAACTCATAACACAGATGAAGAAATCAATGGAAAAACTCTTCTAAGGATTCATTTGATTTCATCGTAAGCTGATCAATTTTATTAGATACATCTTGATAATCATACTTGCCAAAAACTTGATGAAGTGCATTAAACATATGATTAAAAGAATAGATAGAAGCAATAGGTAAAGAATAACATCATTGTTGGGGATAAATGTGTAATGAAAGGGTAAGCAATTGAGCAATAATATCTTCAGAATATAATCCACTTGAAAAGAAAAATAGAGCAAATTAAATCACATAATAAAGAATGATTATTAGATCATTTCCATCAAACTTGAAATGTGACAAGTTATGTAATAATTCCACGGGGATTGAAAGGTCCAAATATTTTGAAAAACACCTCAAGATTATGATTTGGGATGAAGCCATTTAACATAAGATATTCACACAGACTTTACAGGCTCATCTTGTCATCCGACCCTCCTTCTGGTGCCAAGATATTGATAGTGTTGGATTTGGCCAACATATAAAGGCTCTCCCCGACGTGAAGTCCCAATTATATTTGTCCCATTTGGATATAAGGTCCAACCACCGTTGCAAGTGATTTTAAAATAATGCCTTGGCTGCAAAACATACAAAAGAGATCTTGCACATAAATTTAGGGTAGAAAGTATGTAAGCTTTGTGAGGTATCAAGTGTAAGGTGTAAAAGGAGCTTCCATGCAGGAGAGATAAGAAACAAGCCTCTAATAGAAAAGTATTAGTACCATCCTAAGAGAGACATGTGAGAGAAATGAGAAATATTCGTTGATTAACCTGCAAATTAGTTCTTAAAATAACAACAACCATGTAAATACATAACAACACTCATTCAACAAGATTCATAGCTAAAGAAATGAAATAGTTCATTATATTTAGTATGCATAACACCATATATATTGAAAATATCTAAAGAATAGTATTACAACATTTACAATACATGCATGAAAGAGTGTTGGCTCCAAGAGATTTTGATCATTAATGAAAGATCCAAGTATACTACTAAATTGATGGAAACTAGCTCCAATAGTGGAACATGAAGCTACAACTTGTTTCTCCAAAAGAATGATCTTCTCCCTTATGCAAAACTAGAGAAGCCAAGGAAAAATATCTAAAATTCCAAGCCTTTTGCTTGACTTATGAGGGCTTATTTATACAAATGTTAATGACTTTTGAGATTCCTCATGACTCTTTGACTTCCAAAACCTCTAGACTTCTATGTGACTATTCACATTCCACATGTGTCTCTTGGACTTATTTTACATTAGATTTATTATTCATAAAAGAAAAATTACATCAAAATGATGGCTATATAGGAAAAACCTATAATAAGACAAAAATCCTCATGGGGAAAGGACAAATCAATAGCTTGAACATGGAGTTCATTTGAGATGTAGGAGCTCCATGCTCTGAACTATGTTGCAATAACTTTCACTTTGATTGACATATCTGCAATATATTGCATCTTTACCTCCAAAGCGTCTGATAATATGGATTTGGAGCTTGAATGTATGCTATTCCATAGCCAAGATAATTTCATGTGAAATTTAGTTGGTCCAATTACATACTGTAGAATAATGTTCTTGGTGATATCCAAGCCTTCTTGATATGTTTCTTGCTTTATTTGTTCAATAAACTCTTTTATCTCCTGCATGATGATGTCCTTGCCTCTTACTTCTCCAAGTGAACTGACATAAGGAATTTTATGCTAGCGAGGGACTCTAAACCACTGTGCAGTCGAACATAAGAAGTTATGGTGTTGGTCTCTTATTGACTAAGGTGGGTGTAATTTTGAATATGTAGCCTTAACTATGCTCTATCCTACTCGATAACTATCTTGTATTTCTTGACCAAATTTTTAAGAACATCAACATACTTGATGCCCCATTCCTACATCAAGTATACAACTCTACTTGTAACCTTTAGAAGCTTCTGGATCTCTTAAGTTTTTATTTGAATTTGTACCATGGGTACCACCACCTCATTCAAGAGAATCATCTCAATGTATAACTGCTTCATGGTGTCTTCCATTGGATTCAATTATTCATATATAACTAATCATAGCTCTAGTGTACTAATACTATTAAAATAAAATCGTTGATTCTCTTCGACAAGATGATCAACCTATTGTTTTGTGGCAAATAGTTCTTTCCTCAATGGTGCATTCTCACTCATAAGACACTCTGTATTATCTTGCATTTATATTGCAAAAGCCACATTCACTACCATGACTGCTTAGAGATTTTTCTTGGTATTAGATGCTATCGCCTTCTCTATGGATATGGAGATCGAATTAATAGGATCATTGGGAAAGTACCTTCGACTTTCTTATACAATCCTCTTCTTTAGCTTGTCGAAGGTGAAACTTGATAGATCCATAACCCTGTCATCAGGTGGAGGAACAATTCTCATATCGATGAATGGGAGATGGACATCGATGAAAGGATTTTTTGGCTGAGTGTTCATCTCTTCTACTATTGATTCAATGGCATACTCCTCCTTTAACTCCATTTCCATTTCATAGACCATCTGCTCTTCCTCCATTATTTGTGCAACTTCTTCCTCCTATGATCGCTTTTGTTGTTCCTCTTCATCTATTCTTTTCCTTTCCTCTTCATCTATTCTTTTCCTTTCCTCTTATGCTTTTTACTGATTCCTAAGAAAGTAATCTTTCTTCCTCTTTCCTTCTTCTTCCTTTTCTAAGCACTTCTCCTTTCTCTTGTGTTATTTTTTTATTTAATTTTATATTTTTAACCTTCTCTTCTCCTCTTCCTTCTATTTCTTTTGTTTATATGTGTCCATTGAACCTTTTCACATCGGATCAACTTTATGTTGGGTTGTGTTATATTCTTTCCACTACTAGCCCACATAGTTAACCGGGGGGTTAAAGCCCCCCCTTCATTGCGCTGATTGTGTAGCCGGGGGGGGGTGGGTCACAGGGGGTTTGAGGGGTACCCGTAACCCCACTTTATGGGGTCCAGGCAGCGCCCCGGAAAATTTTGGTTTTGGACCCTATGTTAGGTTGGGCGGACCCACCTATGGTTTTGTGCATGATTTTCGCACATGTTTTTGGACGCAATGGTTTTCGGTCCATGGTATTGGACATAAT
>APFE031422538.1:167982-179165 GCA_000404065.3 Pinus taeda
GTGTCTGATAAAGAATGGAAGAAGTTGGATCAAAAGGCAAAGATCACAATACGATTGTGTGTCTCAGATTCAGTATTGTTGAATGTATCAGGGGAAGCTATGGCGAAGGCTTTGTGGGACAAGTTAAGGACTTTGTACCAATCTAAGTCTCTAGTGAATAAATTGTTCCTCTAGAAAAAGTTGTATAACATGGGGATGAAAGATGGAGACTCGGTTACAGAGCATATGAACGCATTTAATACTGTGGTAAGTCAGTTATTATCTGTTGCTATTAAAATTTCAGATGAAGATAAGTGCATCAATTTTTTGTGTTCTCTACCAGATTCATGGGATAGTCTGGTTATTGCAATAAGTAGCAATGTAACTACCTTGCAGTTTGATGATATAGTCTCATCCTTGTTGACGGAGGAAATGAGACGGAAAAATATGGAGAGCCAGAATGGTGATGCCTTGTCTATACGAGGATGGCCCCAAAATAGAAACAAAAATAAGTCATTGAGTGGGAGATCTAAATCTAGAGGGATATTTGAATCTCTAGGAAAACCTGTAAAGGTGGTTTGCTAGAAATGTGGAAAGGAAGGGCACTACAAAAGGGACAGTAAATCTAAAGCTCCTAACAAAGGAAATGGATCTGATGATGGTCCTTCTGCAGAGGCAAAAACCACCTCAGATGAAGGTGAGGATGTGTACTTTTCTTCTTCAATTACACATGTAGATCATGAGCCATGGTTGATTGACTCAGGTGCATCCTTTCACTTCACTCCCCATAGAGAGTGGTTCTGTGAGTATGAAAAATACGATGGTGGTGATGTCTTCTTAGGGGAAGATAGGAAGGCTAGAATCATTGGTTGCGTAATAGTAAAGTTGAAGTTGCAAGGTGAAAGGGTTATAACACTTCTAGGTGTTCTACATATTCCTGCATTGGCCAAAAATCTGATTTCTATAAGCAAGCTAGATCATGCAGGTGTAAAAACAATGTTCGAGAAGGATACCTGCAAAATGGTTCGGGAAGCACTGGTATTGATGTGGGGAGTTCGAATTGGAACTCTGTACAAGCTGCAAGGTAGCACTATTGTTGATGGGTGCAATAGTTCTGTGGTGCCTGAAAGTGGAGTGTAATATCTAGTGGTCTCTGGAGAGAAGACCATGTTGTGGAATCAAATGCTTGGACATATTGGAGAGAAGGGCCTTCAAATAATTCATGGTAAAGGTATGGTAGAAGGTATGAGTAATAACTCTCTGGATTTTGATTTCTATGAAAATTGTGTATATGGGAAGCAGAATCGGGTGAGTTTCCCCTCTGGTGGTAAGAGGGGTGAAACAAATATTAGAGCTTGTGCACAATGATGTGTTTGGACGTGTGAAGGTTCCATCACTGGGTGAGTCTGTGTACTATGTGTCATTTATAGATGACTTCTCAAGGAATACATGGATATATTTCCTTAAGAAGAAATCTAAAGTCTTTGACAGGTTTAAAGAATTCAAGGCTCTGGTGGAAACTAGACAAAGAAGAAGATAAAGGTGTTGAGGATAGATAAAGGTGGAGAGTTTTGCAGTAAGGAATTTGAAGAATTCTGTAAGAAGTGTGGTATAGCACGACAAAAGACTACTCCATATACACCTCAGCAAAATGGAGTTGTAGAAATAATGAACAAGATGTTGATGGAAAGGGCAAGAAGCATTCTCAGTGGTGCTCGGTTAGGACAGAAATTCTAGGCAGAGGCGGTAGATATTGCATGTTATATGGTCAATAGGTGACCTTCATCAGGGTTGGAGGATAAGACTCCACAAGAGGTATGGACTGGTAAGAAACCCTTTCTTTCACATCTGAGGGTATTTGGATGTGATGCATATATACATGTTCCAAAGGAGAAACGAACCAAGTTGGATAGTAAGTCTGAAAACTGCATATTTATTGGGTATAAGGATGGTTTAAAGGGTTATAAGCTTTGGAACCCAGTAACAAGGAAGGTTGTATACAGCCAAGATGTGGTGTTCAGAGAGGTAAAAGACATTATTAAACATGAAGTCCAACCAAAGGAACCTGAGAAGATAGAGTTTAAGCTTAAGGAGGAAGAATTGGACTCTACAACAGAGGATGAATCAGAAGATGAAGAGCCACAAACTCCGGGTGTGAGAAGATTAGTTCGAGAAAGAAGGCAGCCAGAAAGGTATAGTCCATCTAGTTTTTGTTCAAATTTTGCTTTATCTATTACTGATGATGATCCCAGAACTGTGAAGGAAGCAATGGATTCAGAGGATGGAAAACTCTGGAAAGAGGTCATGGTTGATGAAATGGCATCTTTGCACAAAAATGAGGCTTGGGATCTGGTGGAGTTGTCAGCTGGAGGGAAACCCATTGGGAGAAAATGGGTGTTGAAAAAGAAGACAAATGCAGAATGAAAGGTGGAAAAATACAAATCTCGATTGGTATAAAAAGGTTATTTCCAGGTGCCATGAATTGATTTTGGTCATATTTTTTCTCTTGTTGCCAAGGTAACTTCTATTAGAGTACTTTTATTTGTTGTTGTTGCTTTTGATTTTGAGGTAGAACAAATGGATGTGAAGACAACATTTCTTCATGGGGATCTGTAAGAGGAGATCTACATGAAGCAACCTGAAGGCTTTGCGGTGAAGGGTAAGAAAGAAATGGTATGCAAGTTAAAGAAGTCTCTGTATGGGTTAAAACAATCACCAAGGATGTGGTATTAGAAATTTGATACATTAATATGAGGACTTGGCTTCACCAGAAGCAAATCATATCATTGTGTGTATTTTAAATTAATTTTTACCATGTTATTTATCTGGTCTTGTATGTGGATGATATGTTGTTGGTTGGAAATGACAAAGAAATTATCCAAGATTTGAAGACCTAATTGTCCTCCAAATTCAGCATGAAATAAATTGGTGCTGCAAACTATATTTTGGGCATTGAAATTAAAAGAGACTGGGAAAAGAGGAAGATTTGGTTAAACCATAGGAAGTATGTCAAGACAATACTGCAGAGGTTTAATATGCAATATAGTAAACTGGTGAAGCTTCCTATTCCTGGAGGTGTGAGGTTATCTGCTGAACAGTGTCCCAAGACACAAGAAGATGAAGAGGACATGTCCCGTGTTCCATATGCAAGTGCAGTCGGTAGCCTGATGTATGCAATGGTCTGTACTATACCATACATTGCACATGCAATGGGAGTATTGAGAAGGTTTATGTCAAAACCAGGGAAGGAGCACTGGACAACAATGGAGTAGGTTTTTAGGTATTTGCGTGGCACTAGTGATTATGGTTTGTGCTATCAAGGAAGACCAGGATTGGACAGAGTGTTGGATATTCATGGCTTTGTTGATGCAGACTGGGCTGGAGATTTGGATTAGAGAAGATCTACAAGTGGGTATGTGTTTAACCTATTTGGAGGTGAAGTCAGTTGGATGAGTAAGAAACAATTTGTAGTGGCACTATCAACTACAGAGGTGGAATACATGGCAACCACTCACGCAAGAAACGAAGCAGTTTGGTTGCAGAGATTGTGTTCAAGTATGGGGTTAGTACAGGGAGCTATAAGGATATATTGTGATAGAAAAAGTGCAATTTTCTTGGCAAAGAACCCCGCATATCATTCAAAGACAAAGCACATTGATGTTCAGTATCACTTTGTGAGGGATATGATAGAAGGCAAAAAGGTGTTGCTGGTAAAGGTGGACACTTTGAAGAATACTATAGATGCAATGACAAAATCTGGGAGCTCTAAAAAGTTCTCTTGGTGTAGAGAAACAATGGGTGTTTCTGGGCTGGAAAAATGACTAAGCTCTCTTGTGGCCCCCTGTGGAAAGAAAAAAACTAGTGGGAGAATGTTAGGTTGTGTTATATTCTTTCCACTACTAGCCCATGTAGTTAACTGGGGGGTTAGAGGGGGGGTGGAGCCCCCCCTTCGTTGCACCAATTGTGTAGCAAGGGGGGCTCACAGGGGGTTTGAGGGGTACCCGTAACCCCACTTTATGGGGTCCGGGGCAGCGCCCTAGAAAATTTTGGTTTTGGACTCTATGTTAGGTTGGGCGGACCCACCTATGGTTTTGTGCATGATTTTCGCACATGTTTTTGGATGCAATGGTTTTTGGTCCATGGTTTTGGATGCAATGGTTTTTCAGTCCATGGTATTGGATGCTTCGGCATGTATGAATATGTATTGTAACATTAAAAGGAACATAATGAAAAATCAAGCTGGTAGTCCCGGTTTTGGGATCCAGGGGAAAATCTCTATGTATATGTGTTTTATGTGTTATGCTCTCGCATTGTTTATTTTCTATGTTTTAGAATTCGTAAGCAGGTAATTTCTGTATGAGGTTAAAACCTGCACTTTAAACTTTCTACTACTCATTTCCACTAAATCATGTTTTAGCCTCTTTCTATGTGCTACAGTGTCCACTTCGTTGGTTGCTTCCTATTAGATCTTCTCCATCTGTACATCTAGTATATGTGAAACTTGGGAGTGCTTTGCCTCATCTCATGGTCAATTCTTCCTTAGTGCATTGTACCAATTCTTGATTTTCTCATATTCTAGAATGATCATAGGCTCATATGGCTAGTTACATTTTATCTTGTCACAATGTTGTCTGCAAACTTTCCTAGAATCATATCTATAAAAACTCATTGTTCTAAAGTGGAGGCACCTGAGTTCTTTAATTTTAGCATTGGTTGCCTTGAGGCTATTTAGCTCATAAATTCCAATCCGTAAAGGAAAATAAAGCCAAGGAGCCTTCTTCCTCTAAATCTGTGCAAACAATCCATTATTTAGTTGATAAGCTACCTCCCGCAAGACCACCTTATTGGTCACATACCTCGGTATAAGGTGAGGGGTTGTCTTACACCTGAAACATCTGATGTATTTTTTCTACGATGAAGCAAACCAATATGCAATCTTATAAACTGCTTTCTTCCCCTGATCTGTCATGCAGGGAGGTTCTATCTCAAAGATAATCTTGTATAAAACTGCAAAGAAATGCTCAAGCAATTGTGTATATACTCCTCAAAAAATAATTTCTAATAACAATTTGTAGTGGAAGTAGAAAAGTAACTTCCTATGAGGGGTCCATTTCCATTTCATTATGGTAAACTCATAACGTGCATAGATACCAACCAATAGATAATCGAACATGTAAAACTCTGGTGCTTGTTTGGCTTGTAATGCTATCTTGTCTTGTTGTATGTGAAGCCACAATTCATGGGAGAGGAAATCAAACCAATTGAAGACTTTACGTCTTGAGACAACCAGGTTGAGAAAGTAAATCCAATTCTCCTCAAAGTGTTCTGCATTCTTCCGTCCATATAATTTGCAACACATTGCTATGAGATACTAGTAGAACTTTCTCAAATATTTGGTCTAACAAAATGCACTTGGTCTCTAGTGGAATTTTGGAGGCTCTTGGCACCAATATTTGATAAATTCCTTGGTATTGAGATTTTTCCAAGTTGCGAAAAATTGTGTGTTCACATACTCACTTGGTATTACCATATTGTAATAAGAATGTATGTCGTGCGAGTGGTAAGTGGCAATCTCATTTCTTCTAAGGACCAAATTCTTGCAATCCATGTGCAACAAGATCCATTCAATAGCTTCTGCACATGTGTCACTGGGAATCTTCATGCAACTCTATGTATTCTAGACCTCTTGATGTTTGTGTACAATTCCCTATCATCCAAGTCTTCTGGGAGTTATTTTTTCATAAAATTATCTTTGATGTCCTTTCATGAGACCTTCAAAGGTTTATCAATGAAGCATTATGTATGAAATAATAGGGACAATTTGCCTAGTAATTTCCACTACCTCCTCAATACTAGCTTCTAAAATTTATTTTGATGTAGCTTTATGGATGGTACGATGTATTGCCTCGGTATATGATGAGGGAGTGATGTATTTCGTATCTATAGAACCTACAAGTGGAAATTCACTCATGGCGAAAAACAATTAGTTTCAAGAAATTTCCTAACTATCACATGAAAACTATTCAAAATCAAGTGATTAAGGGAAGATCTAGGCAAGCTGGAAGCACAAGCATATCACAAGTGAGAATAGGGTGCATGTCAGTGAAATAATGGATAGTTAAGGCTTGATTGAGGCTTGAGATTGTGTTATGCGGTCATGGAGGGGAGAGAGAGAGAGAGAGAGAGAGAGATAGTGTACAAGGATGTTGATTGTTTCTTGAAAGTGTGTAGAGCACCCTCACCCTTGAGAGAGAGAGAGAGTGTGTGTGTGTACAAGGATGTTGATTGTTTCTTGAAAGTGTGTGGAGCACCCTCACCCTTGAGCGAGAGAGAGAGAGAGAGAGAGAGAGTTCTTCAACATAGGGTGAAAAGGTAGTGTACAAGGATGTTGATTCTTTCTTGAAAGTGCATAGAGCACCCTTGAGAGGAGATTCTTTCTTGTGAGCACCCTTGAGAGGATCTTCTTTCTTGTTGGGTGCAGTTTTCAAACACAAGGGGTCTCTATTTCTCAAAAGTGCGCTCTGAAAGAGAGCTTCATCTATTGGGCACAATTTTGGTTGACAAAGGGTCCTTGTTTTCCAGAAGTGTGATTTGCTCAAATATGGGCTCAAAATAGCTAAGTGAAGGCCAACAATAAGTCAAGAACACATTAATAATGAAAGGAAATGGATGCAAGTGTTGATAGGTTTTTTCGCAATCATGATTGGAAGGTGAAATATCATGGGATGCAAAGAGTTTCTAGAAACAAAACTTGTGACAACAAGACGACACTTGTAGGAGGAAGTATGGATGAAAATGACACTTAATAAGCGAAAGTAGATTGAAACAACACTAAGGAAAAAAAAAGGTGCCACTAAAAATGACAAAATAAATCAAGAATGGAACTTTAAAAACTTATCGAGAATCCACACATGTGTTATCAAGATTGAAGCAAAACACCTTGTGGTGAGAAAATGCATTCAACCCAAATTGAACATTGGTTGTGAGAATGAATGATGAACTGAGAAACTTATAAAAGAATTCACATGTAAAGAAATTTCATGCATGATCGCCACTTTTTGATTCATGAATAATTTGGTTACATGAAGTGGAGAGGGCCCCTATTTTCTTGGAGTGCACTCACCATGCAGAGAAATAAGGGCACATGCATGAGAAACAATAGGGCATCATCTCAGTTGATAAGGGGTGTGCTGGAGTTGAAGAAAAGGAGGGTGTAGCCACTAATAACAAGGAGTGCACTCTCCTTGTGGACAAGAAGAGTACTTGATTGAGTGAAGGAAGTGCACTCTACTGAGAGTTAGAAGTGCGCTCATGCTTGGGAGGCGCAATTTTTTCCAACAATGTTTTTTTACTACTACCTTTGGAAAGAGTTTTTTCTCCAGGAGAAAAGAATGTACTTTCTTTATTTTGTGTGATATGCATGTCAAATGAAGAAAGCTAACACTAAGTCAAATAAAATCTAGTGCTTTTCCTATCTTTAGAAAGATGACACAAGCGCTTCCAAATATAAGAAGACGACACCTAGAAAAATTTTACTTGGGAGAAAAAGTGACACTTAGGAAGGTTGCAAGGATAGTCGACACTTAGAAACATGAAAAAATAACAAGACAACACAAGATAGATTGAAAGGACAGTTTGTGTAGGCTCCAAAATTGACTAAGGAAAAATTTTTGGAGGGTCATTGTTGCAATGACAACAAAACCCTAGGTTGATCTTTGAAAATACTTCTGATCCTCTTAGCTGGTTAAATAATTCATCAATCCTCAGTAGATGGTACCTATTCTTTATTGTGGATTTGTTTAATTGCCTATAATTGATGCACAATCTCAATGTTCCATAATTTTTGTTTACAAACAATACTAGAGCTCTTGAGGGAAATATGTTGAGTCTAATATATCCCATGTCTAATTGTAATTTCAGCTCTACCAGTTGCAATGTACTCATAGATATGGAGCTTTTTCCACGAGTGTTGATCATGGTAGTAATTAAATTGAAAAATCAATTTCCCTTCTCGGTGCTAATATTGGGATTTCCTCAAGGAACACATCGTTGAACCATTCTAAGTTGGGGTATTCCTCCATTTTGTCTTTATCAACCTCTAATTCACTGAGTACTTGGACTGCATCTATTCATTTGTAGTGCTAATATTTTTTGAACTGACATGGGTTTTCTGTTTCCTTGCAATGTCACTCTTCCCCTTCTTTGCTAAGGCATTCTATCAACTTGCTGTAGTAGTGGATTTTGGTTTTGCAGCCTACTAGCCAATGCATGCCAACCGACACATCATATGAACCCAATGTTAATAGGTTCAAATCTACACACACTAACATGTTATTTATAACCATTGTAGATTACCTCACCACATCTTCAACTCATCTCTTAGTTCCTGAGGCGAGCTGACCCAATCATGATTCCTCATATACTTTATTCTATAATGCACACATCTTTGCGATTCATGGACTTACATAGTTGAAATTGGAACCTGGGTAAATCAAAATCAAGACAACCTAGTTATTGATCATAAATTCTATCTCGATCATTGATGCTTGGTGATCGACCTACCTATTGTCTAACATGACATAGATTCATGGCATGCTTCATGCCACATCATTCACTATCTCCACTTTTTGCGCTTGTACAACCTTGGGTTATCTTCTGTCACAAAGGATTTTCCTTCTTCTCGTGGTTTTATTCACAAGTCCAACATCGTATAGGTTCTCCTCCAAAACACTTAGCTTTCTCTCCTATAGATGGAGAGAATCAATCTCTACCAAAAATAATGGATCTTTGTTGAAACTCACCGCTAACAAGAGTGATAAAACACATTCCTTCCTCCAAGATCATGTCTTGCAACTTTCTACAATTTTCTTCCAAATTCAGGCTTGCCTTTTACTTTCCAATAAGTTTAGGACTCAGTATTATGCTTTGATGATTCATAGCAACACTTCATCTTTCGGATGGTGGCCTCCATTTTTTTTGGCTCATCAATTTTTATGATGTCTGTGAATGCCCAGGGAAACCCACTAAGATACCTTTGGATATTTACCTTCTCATATGTGATAGAGAGTACATGTCTCAACAATTTCAAAAATTATTTTATGTATTCATCATTTGTAAGCTACCCCAAGCTGTGCTCATGAAACTCTTTCACCTTGCTACCATAGTACCTTTCGAATATGTAATTCTCCTAGAATGTCTCTAAAATTTCCTCTAGACAACTCCTTCTCTCTAATGTTCTTAACATTCTTCAGGTCTTCCCACTAGACATTAACTTTGTTTTTCAATCTTAAAATGCATACTCTTTCATTAATATTCACAACGTAGTGATGTACCTTGAAATACTTCTTCATTCCTTAGTAGACAATCTTTTGCTTCCATGACATTCTTCACCTCTCCATCAAATGTAGGAATTTTTGCCTTCTTAAATTCCTATTGAATCAAATTTTCCTTTCCTTTTTTGTTGGTAGTGTCTCATAGTGGTAACATTAGTTAGTTGAAGTCAGCTAACATTAGTTATTTAGATGGGTATTCCTCCATAGTGCCAATCCTCCAAACCTATAAGAGGATTCTGCTACAAAACATTTGCAGTGTGACATACTTACTCACATCAACTGATGGAGGAATACCCATCTAACACTCTTTTCAATCTGCACCTATATCCTAGTTATACCACACATGAACTTAGTGTTAAATAGTGTTGGCATTATGATTCTGGTATGGCTCTATGATACAGATGTTGTACTTGATGGCAACACCCTCAAGTGGCAATGCACTGATCAGGATCTCAAAATGTTGGAAATTAAGAAGTACGCAGGAGAATAGTTCAAAAGGTGCGTACCTGCAAGTACGCCGTGAAGGGACTGCGGCCGCACACGCAGGTCGCCCGTTCAAAAGGTGCGTACCCCCAGTTCACTTACTTCAAGGCAGAGAAGCGCACTCACGTGGGGTTCTTATGTTTGGCCCGTGGTATTTAGCCCGCCGCTCTTGCTTCTATGGTTTTGGCCCGTGGTATTGCTTTATATTATTATTATTGAACCCCATGTTTTCAGCCCCTTGTATTGGTTATCTATGGTATTGATCCATGATTTTAGGAAGAGCTTGCCTATATAAAGCAAAAGAGATCACTTGGCTACGCATCTTTTGCAAATTGAATATCTTAAGATCTGAAATATTGGGTTATTGTTCAAAAGCTTGATCTATATAAAAGTGAAGTTGAAAGCGAATCTATGAAGGGTGATCTCTCGAGCGCATGATCAGATCTGAGCATCTGACTATCGGTGGCACACTAGGGGACTGCCATTTCGGCCCTAATCAGAGGTACGCAGGTGATTAATGGTGCAAGTGCGTGGGTACGTAGAGAAGAAGAAGGAGAAGTGTGTGGGTACGCAGAGCAGAAGAAGGCGCAGTGCGTGGGTACGCAACGCGACAGAGGCTCAGGTGTGTAGGCACAGGGAAAGTACGCAGCGCTCCAGAAGCCGCAGGTGCGTAGGCATAGGGAAAGTACGCGGCGCTCCAGAAGCTGCAGGTGCGTAGGTACGCGACGCTCCAGAAGCCGCAGGTGCGTAGGTACGCGGCGTGATAGCATCTGTGGGTGCATGGCTATAGTAGCAGTACGCGGCGCGGTAGTATCTGTGGGTGAGTGCCTACAGTAACAGTACGCAACGTGATTGAAGAAACAGTGCGTGGGTACGCGGTACGGCAGAAGGGTCTCTACGGGTATACGTAGGGGAGCAGAAGGTGAAGTGCGTACGCACGCAGACCAGAGAAAGAAAAACTACGTATCTGTCTTAAGAACTTTGTTGGCTGAATTTTTTTTTCTGTTGATAAGGTGTTCTGGGTTTAGTTTACTGTTACTGTTGATCTGGTTACTGCAGTTGACTGGGTGATTTTCTTGTACTTGATGATCTCTTGATGTTTATGGATCCAGTTTTGAAATTTATGAAAATTGGTCCTTGAAAGAAAAGAAGTAGGGGGTTGTAGCTCCCTTCCAGGAGAGACTGGAAAACGAGAGAGAGTTGTAGCTCTCTGCAGGTTGCAGCCTGCGTACTGGTAAAGGACTGCACCAGTACAAGACCATTGTAAAAGAAGTTTCTAATTTGGAAGAAGATAGAGACATATTGCAGCAGGTGGTTTTCACCCACATTGGGTTTCCACCTTATATCTGGTGTTCTTTGATGTGACTGTCTGTTTTTTTTGTTCATGCT
>APFE031422539.1:3614-27566 GCA_000404065.3 Pinus taeda
TTAAAAAATAAAAAAAGTTAACTAAACTATAACTTTATTATTATTATTGTTATTAACAACATAACATATATACATTAAGGAAAAAGAGATAAGAAAACATATTGAAGATTTCTAAGGTGTAAATAAGGTTTCTTACAATATAATGGATCAATACAATGGCTTATCAATAGGACTTGTCATAGAAACCCATACCTTATTTCACAGTCAAAATATTTTATAAACATTTTGTTTGAACTTAATTTATAACTACCTTCGAAATAAATTTCTAACTTTAACTACTACTAAAAATATACCATAAATATTTACAATAATTAAATCCACACAATCCACCTATTCATTATTAATAATATAATTAGAATTTTAAAAGTCCCTATCTGAAAATAAACACGACTATCAACCTATATAATTTAAATGATTATTTAAAGATAAAAGAATATAAAGATATCTAAACCTTTAATTTATTGATTAAAATCATTTTTTAAGAATAATCAATATTGAAAGTTACCAATTTTCCTATGATGCAAAGGCTTGTCTATCTTTAAAAGTGGGGATAAAAACATTCCCCCTAACTCTAAGTGAATAGAGACATTTTAACCAAGTTGTATAGTTTTATTTTGCAAAAAATCATTAGAAGCTACTCCACAAGCTTGAACACCATGAAAACCTGAATCATCCACCCAACATAGCACTCCATTTGCGATAAGGCTTAACATGCGAATGAAAGGAATTAAACAGTAAAGGAGGAACACCATGAGATTAGAGCTCGAGAACCCGTGTATATTATCGAACCACATTAACTCGACCTTGAATGAGATTTCAGGTGTATTGAACACATACAACAGGTGAGGCTAGGGTGCGTAGGATGTACTCCACACGCCTACTCCTCCCGCTGCCACTGTCCCATTACTTGTCCCGTTCACCCGCATCCGGGAAACTTTTTCAACTCATTTAAAAAAAAAAAATCCCAATTCATAAAAAGTTGGAAATTTCACAATATAGAGCCTTTTCTATGCCCTCCCTCTTCTTATCGTGGGCTTTTTATAGTTCTTTAAAAATATATTTGAGAACTACAAATTCCTTTTATTTCTACACAAAAGATTTTTTTTAATATTAAGATATTATAGATCTAGATTGCCAAACTTTAAAGCAATTGTATTGAATCAATAAAGTACTTCCTTGATGATTTTTTTTTGGTGAAGAAAACTATGCTTAAGTTTTAGAAATTTGTTTTTCATTAATATATCATGTCCTTCTCCCTAGCATGATGCTCTCATCGTATAAAACTATCGTTAGAGTGGCTCCGATACCATGATACGTTTAGACAAAGTGTCCTTGGAGATGTAATTATATTGATAAATAAAAACGCATTACATAAAGCTTGAGACCCATATCATATATATAAACTTTGTAGCCTCATATCAAAATTCCACGTGTTCATGATAAAAAACTCAAGGATAATCATTATGATAAGGAACTAACAAGTCCTATAGGAAAACAAAAATTCTAGAATTATCTTTATTATTCTAGAATAGCTTTGTTGATTTTAGAAAACTATCTAACCAAATACGCTTTAGGATTATGAAGTTAACATTTTTTGATTCCTCAATGCTCTTTCATTTTCTCCAAAATGAATCTAATCAAGATGTTCAATGAAAACATGTATCTTTCCTTGTGTTGACCAATTAGATGAAGGAACCAATGAACTACTTGTGCAACAAGGGTTCCGTGAGTTTTGAATTTAAAGATGTCACCTTCATTATACTAGTGATCATGGGTGTGGCCATAAGATAAAATTCCTCCATAAAACACATACTCAGCCTACCCAACGAAAATATCCCTTGGTCATTTCCAAATGACCAAACCCAAGGGATAATATATGGTACCAATGTTCTTCATCTTGATGTCAATTTTCATGTCTACTTGGTACATTGAAATGAGATTTTTTGGACATGTAAGAAGCAAATCATCTATACACAACACCAAAATGAGAAAACTAATCCCAAAGGTAGATAATATAATATAAAATTTGTTTATTTTCTACTGAATTTTGTATCTTGTAGTATCCTTTTATATTGAAATGCCATGCTCTTTAGCCCAACTATTTCCCATACAAAAATTTCTTAATCTTACATATATATGGATTCTTACCATTTACCTCAAAGCCCTAAGGTTCCTATATGTACCTTCTTCCTCAATGATCATATTAAATAAGGTTTTCTTCACATCCATTTGATGCATCATCTATCCCATAAATGAATGAAAAGCCATCAATTCTCTATTATAAGTGCAATTCGTGACTAGAAAGAAGACTTTTGGTAGTCCATTCCTTTCTATGTGAACCATCTTATGAAATTTTAAATGCTTTCATCTATTGCAAGCTTGATATTGTGGAGTGACCTAAAACTCAATATTGACTTCCTTTTCAGTCATGTCACTATGTTCGAAACATAATTCTTCTTGATGGAGGATTGCTCCACCATGCATATTGCTATACCTCCTTTCGAAATCTAGAAGGCTCCAAATATATGATGTTTTACTCTAATTCCAAGTAGTATGCAAAATTATTCATATGTTTTCTCTCTGTTTATGTGATATTCGAAGCCTCAACACACTCCTAAGCATACCTTAATGTTTGAATGAACTATTGATGTTTCCTTAAAATAATTAAAGGAGACGGCGGCAGTGACTGTAATGTTTTGCTATCGGGGCTAGTGGCTAGTCATGGTTATACTGTATCATTGGAACTTTCATTTCTTAATATAATACACCCATAATGTTTCATGCATATGTTGTTATTGTATCTCATCTATCTTGGTTACTCTAATGATATATGTATTGCTTGCTTACGCATGAATGCATGGACTATTTCTATATAAGTATGTATGAATCTTACTCAAATATGTTGTTGGTTTAACCACCACTTTGGATTGTTAGCTAAGTTTCTTTCCAGTTTCTGATGTATCTTCACTCGTGTGTTCTCTTCGAGGCCCTGTTCTTTCACAGGTTTCTAAGGGGCGTACTTATACAACTTTCCATGTGTTAGAATCGTTCATGCACCTTTCTTGCCTTGTTGTATATGTCACACCCTTGCTACCAACAAGAACATCTTACTTTCCTCTATCCATAAGTGCGATAAAGGCGATACCATACGACCCACTGCTGTGACTCCTACACCAAATGATCTGAGGTCTAGTTGGGAATCGTTACTGGGGAGATCCCCTAACATGTTGGTGGGTCTGACACTGACACTTATATAGCAAATATAGTGTTTCTTTTGTTAAGTCAAGTTCTGCAAAATATAGTTAGCAAGATTTTCAGGTAGAGAGACCTACCAATAGTAGTAATAGGAAAGGTCAATTTTTTTAACTTTATAAGCGATATCACACAAAAAAATGTGATGGTTTTCTTGAACAAGAGTGTGTTGAAGACAATATTTTTCTGTAGCTCGTATCATTTCAACCTACGCACACAAGCTGTCATTTTGTACTCTTTATCTACTTACTAATATAATGTGTCTTTCATGAATTATATATATATATATATATAGATTGGTAGAATTACTTATGAGGGTAACATAAATTAAATGAGACAGAAAACATGATAGGAATGAATTGATAGTACATATCAACATAGTTAGTTCATCATCTCACATTATCAATGTTTAAAAAATAAAAAAAAGTTAACTAAATTATAACTTTATTATTTTTATTGTTATTAACAACATAACATATATACATTAAAGAAAAAGAGATAAGAAAACATATTGAAGATTTTTAAGGTGTAAATAAGACTTGTTACAATATAATGGATCAATACCATGGCTTATCAATAGGACTTGTCATAGAAACCCATACCTTATTTCATAGTCAAAATATTTTATAAACAATTTGTTTGAACTTAATTTATAACTACCTTTGAAATAAATTTCTAAATTTAACTACTACTAAAAATATACCATAAATATTTACAATAATTAAATCCATACAATCCACCTATTCATTATTAATAATATAATTAGAATTTTAAAAGTCCACATTCGAAAATCAACATGACTATCAACCTATATAATCTAAATGATTATTCAAAGATAAAAAATATAAATATATCTAAACCTTTCATTTATTTACTTAAATCTTTTTTTTAAGAATAACCAATATTGAAAGTTACCAATTTTCCTATGATGCAAAGGCTTGTCTATCTTTAAAAGTGGGGATAAAAACCTTCCCCCTAACTCTAAGTCAATAGACATTTTAACCAAGTTGTATGGTTTTATTTCGCAAAAAGCCATTAGATGTTGGCTATTTGTCCTATGGGTTTTTGAAACCAATGGTGTTGATTTCAACTTCACGAATACAAAATATATCTTAATGTTTCTCATGATACTACCAATTGTATTAGGTTGATTGTTTACTAGAAGCTATTCCTAAGATCTTCAATAATAAATTTTCATTTGGATAGTTTATATTACCATAGATTAATAATTTGAAGAGGAAAAAGTATTTTGACCATTATTCAAGTTTTAAACATGTACTACTCATGTATTTAGGAAAGAAATCATTTATCCCCTTTCTAATGCCATGGTTATAAGGCAAAATAAAATTACTAGATGGCCTAAACTTTTTCAAATAAATTTTTTTTCTTTTTCGAATAAGTCTACTCCTATTATTGGTACAAATTATTTTTCTACAACAAGGAGGTAGCCTCGAGAGGTATAGCCTGGAAAATGGCTTACTCACATGGCAGATTTGACAAATAACCCATAGAAACTAGCACCAGACCAACTAGAGCTAAGACTATAACCGGAACCTTTAATCCATAACCGCCATGAAAAAACACAGACTCACTAGAGGTCCAAAGCTACTAAACAAAGGTGATATTATTGACTCGAACTGTAAACATAGACATAAAACAACTAAACATAGAAAGAAACCAACTGAGCAATACCCCTTGAACAGACACGATAGCTGCAAAAAGAGAACGATAACCTGATCAACAATCTTGAGCAATGGAGGGTAATTTTTCCACAATCTGACCTGGAGAGGTCGTCGTCATCAGAGGAAAGTCCCTCTTCTTTCGGCAGGTCCTCTTCACCTCGAAGATTTGAACGTGCCACAACAGGCTTGACTTGTAAATGAGAACTCTTTGGATGATCATCCTTCTCGCCCAGATTCTGAGAGGTGCTTGGCGTGTCTTCCACCCCTGACTACGAAGTAGTAGTTGGAGTTGCTGAGACAATGACTCCTGTGCCCTCACTTAGCTGAATCATGATAGTGGCAATGAAGGAATGATTTCTTAGCGTGAAGGGGATTTGAAAGCGGGCCGAGTGCTCATGACTGTGATACGGGCTTGATATTGCTACGCTATGTCCCCTGCCACGACCACGACCTCTTCTGGGAGTAGGATGCCTTTTAGCATAAGAACGAGGGAATGTATCCGCTAAGGAGGAAGAAGCGTGGTGTAGGGGATGACCATGAACTCCACCCTGACGATAACCCATTCTTTGCCGCATGATAGTGATGTTTCCTGAAGCCAAAAGAGTATGGCACACAACAATTCTGTTCCAAACAGAGGAGACTCGAAGGGGGTGAGTTAACAAATTTATCGGAGAATTGAGAGAGCCTAAATGACATGAAAACCTGAATCATCCACCCAAAAGAGCACTGCATTTGCGAGGAGCCTTAACATGTGAATGAAAGGAACTGAACTATAAATGAGGAACACCATCGGATGAGAGCCGGAGAACCGTGTAGATTATCGAGCCATATTAACTCGGCCTTGAATGAGCTTTCAGGTGTATTGAAGACATACAACAGGTGAGGCAAGGTGGCGTGGGATGTACTCCACGTGCCTACTCCTCCTACCGCCACCATCCCATTTCCTATCCCGTTCACCCGCATCCGGGAAAATTTTTCAACTCATTTAAAGAAAAAAATTCCCAATTTATAAGAAGTTGGAAATTTCACAATATAGAGCCTTTTCTATGCCCTCCCTCTTCTTATCGTGTTCCTTTTATAGTTCCTTAAAAATATATTTGAGATCTACAAATTCTTTTTATTTCTACACAAAAGATGTTTTGTTAATATTAAAATATTATAGATCTAGATTGCCAAAGTTTAAAGCAACTGTATTGAATCACTAAAGTACTTCCTTGATGATTTTTTTTTGGTGAAGAAAGCTATGCTTCAATTTTAGACATTTGTTTTTCATTAATATATCATGGCCTTCTCCTCACCACGATGCTCTCATCGTATAAAACTATTGTTAGAGTAGCTCCGATACCATGATATGTTTAGCAAAAGTGTCCTTGGAGATGTAATTATATTGATAAATAAAAACACATTACATAAAGCTTGAGAGGCATATCATATATATAAAATTTGTAGCCTCATATCAAAATTCCATTTGTTCATGCTAAAAAACTCAAGGATAATCATTATGATAAGGAACTAACAAGTCCTATAGGAAAACAACAATTCTAGAATTATCTTTATTATTCTAGAATAGCTTTGTTGATCCTAGAAATCTATCTAACCAAATAAGCTTTAGGATTATGAAGTTAACATTTTTTCGATGCTCAATGCTCTTTCGTTTGATCCGAAATGAATCTAATCAAGATGTTTGATGAAAAACATGTATCTTTCCTTGTGTTGACGAATTAGATGAAGGAACCAATCAACTACTTCTGCAACAAGGGTTCTGCGAGTTTTGAATTTAAAGATGTCATCTTCGTTATGCTAGTAATCATGGGTGTGGCCATAAGATAAAATTCCTCCATAAAACACATACTCAGCCTACTCAAGGAAAATGTCCCTTAGTAATTTCCAAATGACCAAACCCAAGGGATAATATATGGTACCAATGTTCTTCATCTCAATGTCAATTTTCATGTCTACTTGGTATATTGCAATGATATTTTTTGGAAATGTAAGAAGAAGGTCATCTATACAAAACACCAAAATGAGAAAACTAATCCCAAAAGTAGATGATATAAAATAAAATTTGTTTATTTTCTACTAAATTATATATCTTGTATTACCTTTTTATCTTGAAATTCCATGGTATTTATCCAAACTATTTCCCATACAGAAATTTCTTAATCTTACATATATATGGATTCTTACCATTTACCTCAAAGCCCTAAGGTTCCTATATATACCTTCTTCCTCAATGATCATATTAAATAAGGTTTTCTTCACATCCATTTGATGCATCATGTATCCCATAAATGAATGAAAAGCCATAAATTCTCCATTATAAGTGCAATTGGTGACTAGAAAGACGACTTCTCGTAGTCCACTCTTTTCTACATGAACCATCATGTCATGAACCTTACTATGAACTTTTATGTTCTTTCATTTATTGCAAACTTGATATTGTAGGGTGACCTAAAACTCAATATTGACTTCCTTTTTAGTCATGTCACTATGATCTAAACATAATTCTTCTTGATGGAAGATTACTCCACCATGCATATTGCTATACCTCCTTTCGAAATCTAGAAGGCTCCAAATATATGATGTTTCATTCTAATTCCAAGTAGTATGCAAACTTATTCATATGTTTTCTCTCTATTTATATGATATTCAAAGCCTCAACACACTCCTAAGCATACCTTAATGTTTGAATGAACTATTGATGTTTCCTGAAAGTAATTAAAGGTTCTACCTCCTTTGTTCCTAGATGATGTTTTACTTATTTGGAAATCACTTATGACCTTGAATTAAACTTTAAAGCTTCACATTCATTATCCTCTTTCATCATGATAGGTTTATGGGACTTTCTAGATGTAAATTCATCTTCAAAGTTTACATCACTACTTACTACTACTTTTCATTTCTTTGGAATATAGACCTTGTAGGTCTTTCAAGTTTTATTATAATGTAAAAATAAACCCTTCCTATTGGATAAATGGTTCACTTCTAGCTTCACATTATTAAATACCTCAGTGAGTGTCTTATCCTCCAAGATCTCATCATGGAACTAGTTATGGATGTAGATTGTTGTGTCACATAAAGAAACATTGTCAGGTTTTGGAAATGAATCATGGCCTTAGTAGCACTTATGATGTATTGGTTCTTTCCCTTTCTAACTCCCTCTTGTACATTATATGGAATAGTTAACTCCCTCATGAATCCTTCATTGCTGTGGAAACCTTCAAAATCCTTAGAGTTATGCTCACCCCCATTACATGTTCTCAGGGTTTTGGTCTTCTTGAGCATCTAATCTTTTAACAAGATCTTTGAACTCTTGAAACCCACTCAAGTGTCATCCTTTAGATTTAGAAACGAAATTTAAGTTATGAGAGATGAGTATAAGGAAATTCTAAACCTAATGCATTTAGATGTTCTTGGAGTTTTTTGTTTCAAATAATTGATTTATTGTTGTAATGTTTGGAAAATATTAATTAGAGAAATAGGGAAAAAAAATCTAAACATTGCATCAATCACATAATAGTTTAATAGGAACAATGAAAGGAATAAATACACATCACATAGGAATTTCTCCTTTTTATTAGATTTTCATACCTTTCATAAAAAATTACAAGATGATCTCAGCAAACTACTAAAAGTTAGCAGTTCTCGAGTCATTACATCACATGGGTACAAGAATGTAAAACTTTTACATATGAAGATAATAACTATAGTAATGGCATGGTGTAAAAACTTCTTTTGTTAATCCTAATTTGTAAATATAACCATGAAATATATTTCTAATAAGTTTTAATATGAATATCTTGTGGAAACTTTTAATGATATAATTATATTTTTATTGTTAATGAAAAATTTCAAACAATTGAATGAATGGGTGGACAAACTACATTGGCTATGATACATGAGTGGGAATGTTCTAAAATGATCTCTCGTTGAAATTACCTTTTCTAAGAAAAAAAATTGAGCTAAAATTAAAAATACATTGCTTCTAAGTATCAAATAATTCACTTATTGGGGTAGTTGGAAATTTTATATGTTATCCTTCTCATGTATCAAAAGGTTTCCACCTTGAAATTTTGTTATGACCCATAAAATAACTAATTTAACCTATGAAATATGGTGGTGAGAGGGGTAAAATGGTGTCAATTTGTGTGCAACAAGCATTGGGTTTCAAGACAATTTAAATGAAAATATGTGGATAAAACATTCTAGTCGATGCAAGAGCAATGATGGTTTACTAGATCCATTTTATGGTTGAGAAAATAAGGGAGAGGCATGTTTAACCCAAGAACAGAGCTATAGTTTTTGGTGTTTAGTTGGCCAAGCATAAAAATGACTATAAGATTTAGGGGAAAATTTTAACCAATTGATACTTATGATGGCATAGCTATACTAACTCTCTTGAGGGAAAAAATATGTCTAGAATGGAAAAGAAAAGGGGCTTGAGTAGCCTTGAATTTTTTCTTAGTATGGAATAATTCCAAAGAGATTTGGCTATTAGGGTTGGGGTTGCATCCACCATGTAAAACAAGTAGTGCACATGCTACTCAAGTACACGTTATGTGAAAAAGAATTTTTAAATATGATTACAATAGTAAAAAACTTGATTATGTGATGACTACTAAGTAAGGGAAGTATTCACTCAACATTTGAAAATAAGAAATAGTAATTATCATCAACTAATGCGTACTCTATAAATTTCTAATCTAGAGATCAAATTTGGGTTCCACTTCTTTTTTGAATAATGGGAAAATATGAAATTGATATATAAATTATGAAAACAAGTAAAGACAGTCCCTAACACCATTGGGCATGAAAACAAATAAAGACTATCCACAAGACCATTAGGCATCAGAAATTTTAAAAAATTTAAAACGTTAAAAAATAGATGGAAACCCTTAATTATCACCATTCTTCATGCTTGCATGGGATGCTATTTTAAATGAAATATTAAATATTATGACTTCATTTCTTGTATTAAGATTATAAAAACCGAGTCCTTAAATTGTGGAACGATGCATAGTGTGATTGTAAATGAGGGTAGGATGATGGAAAATAGTAAGCACCATGTAAGTATGTTTTGTGTCTTTCCATATTCCTATCTATTGGATTGCCCATTATTCCTATCTAATAGACAAAATAAAAAGACATATTTTTCAAAAGATAAACACTCAATAAATTGTTGAATTGAGGCTTTTCTCATCCATATCAAGATTATGAGAGGAGTCTTCCTTGAAAATATGATGTGATTTTCCAGGAATACTCTAATAAACTCAATACATTAGTAATAACAAAAAACCTAAATCTAGCTTTGTTCAAATAAAAATAAAAAACAAACTAGCCTGTTATAATCCATAATTTCCCATATTAAAATTAAAAACACATTAACATAATATCTTCAGCCATTAAACTTATAACATCCTTTTCAGCTTAATAACAAGTCCATGCAATTGAGTTGAAATGAGGTGATGGTTCTATTAAGGGACCATTACGGATTCGGTGGTTCATGGTTATGTTTTCCTCGGTACCCTATAATAAGTGCTGCTGTATTACGTGCACTCCTTTCGACATATTTCTTGACAAAGCACTTTTCCGTTGTGCATTTATAATAATTTCTGTATTTCAAAAAGAAATAAATAATAATTAGTGTAAGTCAAGAAGAAATAAATTAGTGAGTAGTAATTTTCAAAGATTCGTTACTTAATATCTATCATTATTAATTTGAAATAAATATACAGAACATATCCGTACCTTGGATTAGGATTTTTATTGATGTATTTGGTTCCATATTTCCGCCATCTGTATCCATCATCCAGAATATCATCTTCACTGATTATTTGTAGGACGTGTTCTTCCTCTACAACATCTATACTCCTGTAATTTGACCACCACCCCAAAAATGAATTTATAAATTTTTTGTACCGATTTTATAGCGCATAAATGCATGCAAATATGAAAAGAATGTCCAAAAAATTAAAAATTCACCTTGGCATTGAGTACTCGACATCAGTAAAATTTGGATGACTGGTTGACAAGAGTTGATTGCAGGGTTTTAAGAGTTGATTGCAGGGTTTTCCTTGTAGAGATGATACTGCATCAAAACGTTCATCCATTTTTCGTTTTCCGAGACTTTCAAGGGTACCACCAACTGCCATTGTAGGAGGTTGTTGTGGCTTTGGATGTTCATGAACATCTCCTTCATATTCAATCTTGGTCACTTGACCATTCTGAAAGCATACTATTCTCTTTTTCATCTGACAGTCTGAGTATGCACATTTGAAATAGTGGCGAATATAACTGCTGCCTTTAACCGACTTTTTCCCGTACTTCGTCCACTTATATCCGTCTTCATAATATGGGGAAGCCATATCTCGACAAACTTTGAACCCTGAATCATTCCCAGGACTTGAAGGCTGATCCTGGTCAAACAAACAATGTTTTACTCATAAGATATCACTGGTGGATAACTCTGCCTGTTCAATGGACGTTTCATATGCCATCCACAGTGTCAAAAATTAAGAAACGTTTATAATTGTCAATATGCTGCAATGATTCTAATATTTTTATATTTTTTATTTGAAGTTAAAATTAACCAATAATTTTCTTTTCTTTTTCTCTCAGAGAAAAAAAAACAAAAAAAACTTAATTTCCATTACCAAGAAAAAAAATTACATGTTACACCATCTGCATAATGATTATGGAAATATCTTGTGGAGAGTCACATCAAAGCTCATACATAAAAATAATCATAAATATTTACATAAAAAACAATATAAATATGATAAAACATCATATCAGTCAAAAGTATCTATCAAAATAAAACTAGCCCGCCCAAGATCACTGTAAATCATTGGGCACTTTTACCTGTGCTAGAATTCATACAATTCTTAATCCTGTTGTTTTTAATTATGCACTTCTCAAGTTTTCTTAGTGGCTTCCTTGGATAGGCTTTCAGAAATCTGGTTCCTTTACAATAAAATCAAAGAGTGATTTTAGTGTAGTGACCTCATTAAACCTATGAGTTTGTTCTAGTGACAATGAGATGTAGAGTTGAACCATTTGATGACAATATTTCTGTTACAATTTTTCTCAAGTGCAAAAACGAGTAGGTGTGCGAGACTGTATATTTCTGCATAATTGTTTGTTCCCTGGCCTAATACCATTTTGAGCTTGTAAAAATGTCTTCTTGGATACTAATAAGATTTCTCTTCCTGCACATGGAGTATCTTGAGTCTATCCATCAAAATAATCCCATGGGAATGTTCTATCAATAACTTAAGGTGTAATAGTAAGGGTGGGTTTCAATAGCTTTTAGTGAGGGTTTAAATGATACAGTGCTTCAATGTTATTGCATATAGATGTCCACTAAATGATGGAGTCCTAAAATATGATCAGATTCCTAGCCACACAAGAAGGGGGAGATTTAAAATTTTTTATGATTATGCTCAGGTGCACCATGTGTGCCAAGATGAGGTGAGTTGTACCCCATTCCATACTGAGGTCGAAGGAGATATAAATCTAATTCTACGCCTGATTGGTTGTTAGACAATGTAGGAAGAGATGGTCTTTGTCTTCATCGTGTTCCTTTGAAAAGGAAACTTTGTGATGGTACCGGATTACCATGAGTAGGTGCTATATTTGATAATATGCAACACATGAGAAACGGAGACTTGGGAGGTGCCTTGACTTTCCACATGGGTTTCCACCACCATACAACCTACACACTTTCAAAAAATAGGAGAGTATATCCATCCCTTGGGTATAACTACCATGAGGGGATGCATCCCAAATGATTTCATCCTCATCTCACAAGTGACTCATCAAGTGCCCCAATGTATTTGGTCCAATTGTTTCTCCATATTTCAAGTATCATGAGGTCCTTTGCTAACTTCAAATATTGTGAGAGGCATGTAGTATTTCTCCTATTTGCGTTTGCGAGAGTTATGTGATACCAACCAATTTGAGATTCTATCCTCTAGTGGTAGAATAATTTGAGATTCTATCCTCGAGTGGTAGAATGTGCACATTCCCACAACCCAACCGTGCATCAATTCCTAAGTGTACTATCTCACCAGTTCTAATACCCCATGCAAGTCCTCTTTTTATGATCGATATGGAATGAGTAATAGCTTTCCATATGATGGATGACCCATTTATACCCATGTTCGGCCTACGTGTTAGAGTCGGCCTCGTCAAGTCCTCCGTCACGGATCAAAACTCTTTATGCATTTCATGGTTAGGTGTCTCGCTCCTCTCTTCCAGTTGCATTTCGCTAGGGACACGCCATGAACTGACAGAGAAAGTCATGCTAGTCTGTTTCCCTCATGTCTGGCCCATGTTGGTTCAGGTCTTGGTCCAAAATCAATGAAATTCATGATAGTCAAGGTTTGGTCCTATTTCAGGACAGAGTCATTTTTAGTTTGAGTCTAGAAATTCAGCAGTTTGATCTTTGAAAAAACGTGTCCAGAAAGAAGCCGTGCAGGCCAGAGGGAGACCTTGTACACCTACAGTGCAAAAAGATTCATCATCACTGCAAGAGACATCGACTCTTCGTGAAAACTCTGTTTGAAGAAAAGTCAAGCAAGGTCAACTATGACAAAAAAATTTAGAAATCGACAGTTGACATTTTCATATGCAGTCATGGATGTTATAGCCGGAGGCCCCGTCACACAGTCCGTGCAAAGATGTGGATGTTATAGCCGGAGGCCCCGTCACACAGTCCATGCAAAGATGTGCCAAAGATTTCATCATTTGAGCCAAAATTTCAAGGAAAAAGCGAAAATGAGTGTGTTTAAAGGTCAATGCAAAAGTGCAGAACACAAACATTAGAGAATGGGTTTGTAAAGAGGAAAAAATCAAACCAGTTTCTATCAAGCCTATAAATAGAGATTGTGGCCCAAAGCAAAGCCATTGTGCCATTGGAGACTTGGAAAGACATTGCATAAGGTGGGAGAGTGAGATTGGTAAGCGTTTGAGTGAGTTGGGAGGTGATTTGGGAAGCGCGTCACACACAGGCAAAAGCGCGGCGCACTCACCATGCACGACGCATACAGAGCCAATCCCACAAGTGAACGAATACACACGCGCAACGCATATAAGGTGCGTGGTGAACTCGCAAGAGCGTGCGGTGCACACAGTCCACCAGCTCAAAAACAAGGCAAAACCGTTTCGAATCTTTGTGAAGCCCATCAAATGAAGAGGTAGGCTTTATGACACCTCTTGTACATCAAATTTTTCAATGATATGGTGTTTATAAGATGTTTAAATGGTACCGAAAAGCACAAGGCCATCCATGGAAAAGATCACCAAGAAAAACGATAAATGGGGTTGCAAAATTGTGATGATGCCACCAAGGTTCTGCTACCCTCCCCTTGCCCCCTCACCCCTCGTAATTCTCACCTCCCTTCCATCATGTTTCCTAATAAAATCATCCTAAATTCACCACTAAAACCCCCTCCCTTTTTTTTCAAAGCAAGATGGGCGACTTTTACAGTCCGCGCCGTAGACACAATGTGGCACGACACACTTAGGGCGCGCGGCGCACTGGGAGCCCGGCGAGAGTGCAAAATTGCCAGTGGCGCAGCGCATACCCGACGCACGATGCACTGGACAGAGCACGTGGCGGACAAACTTATAAGCCCAAAATGCACTCAATTTCCCAAAAATTTTATGAATGACCCTCAAGGTTGGAGGGGTAGCCCAACTACCTTCATCATTGGAGTTTGAACTT
Organism: Pinus taeda; assembly: GCA_000404065.3. NCBI lineage: Eukaryota > Viridiplantae > Streptophyta > Pinopsida > Pinales > Pinaceae > Pinus > Pinus taeda. The sequence continues at coordinate 18,276 of APFE031422539.1, forward strand.
GAAGGGGAATGTTATTATGACGACCATGAAATCAAATGCAAAATTTTTAAAAGTAAAAAGAAGATGATATAAAGAAGGTCAAGAAAGCTAGGGCTTTTCTACATTAACTTTATTGCTAAAGAATGCTCCTACCCTACCTCTATCAGCTAATCCCCCTATAGCGGTTTCCCCTAATAATCACCCTAGCTCCATTGTAATCATATCAATTTGTCCCCTCTATTCCTATGGCTCAAAAATCCAAACCATACCCCATCGACACCATACTCAAACACTCCCAAATCCTTGATAAATTTCTCCTTTTAAACCCCTATTCCTCTTTTCATCATTCCCCTCTTAAACTCCCATGTTTTATTGTCCCCTTGGTGATAGATTTGCAGAGCATCTATCAGTTCAGTGGTTTCAGAGTGCAACAAAGAAATTCAGGGTACAAACAACACTAATGGCCTTAGAAAGTGCATCAAATTATGAGGGGGAAACCCACAGTGATACAGCATCAGGAGAATAGGCTCCCCGAAGACCTAGGAGTGGCAGACATGTCAGGGATGAACCAAACACCCTCATGGAGTTGCACGCACGCCCTCTTGCTATGTCTTGTTTCCAGCACTTGGCATGTTTCGAATTTTGTCAGAGGGTGGCAAATGTCAGGATTCACCATGAGTTGAACCGCCTCTTTGCACTTCACCTACACGGAGGACAGTCTATCTTGGCAGGGGTCACTTTCACATTGACACCTAAAACCATATCAGTGGCAACAAGCATACCAAATGTTCGAGAAGAGTGGCACAAGAAGATGAAGGTGGAGAGGGAATTTTATGAGCCTTATATAAAAACGAGTTGTTTGAGTTAGCTCACGAGAGTTTTCCCATTCAGATTTCTGAGAGATGATTATGATCCGCTCATGAGATTGATCATGAAATACTTTAGTTGTGAGGGAAGGTTTTCTTGCCTTTATGCCTATCACATCAAGTTACTCATGCACTTCACGAGGGTGCGTATGATGAACCTCCCATTCTTCATTTGCAGGAACATAGAAAGGATGAGAAAATTCATGCAGCACAAGACCCCTCGGCAGCAGCTGAACAACGTATATCACTTTGCTCTTATCAAGATTTTGGTGGACCATCAGTTGAGATTGCAGGGCATTTCTTGGGAGAACTTCATCTCCGGTGACTTCTTCAGCGCTCCACATGTAGTATTAGAGGGAAAACATGAGATAGGGGGTACTTCTCATCAGCATGAGTGCCATGAGACCACTGTGGTGCCATTTTCCATCACATATTAGAGAGGCTATCCGAAAGGCACCAGGCCTTTGTTTGTAGTAGCAAAGCGAGTGTTATATCCACCTGGGGCGGAAGGGGCCTCGCTTCCGGCATCGATCACACAGGAACAGGATAGAGGTAAGGAGCCAATGCATGAGGAGAAGCCTTTGGGTGAGCCATCAGGTGCTCAAGGGACCAGTGTCAACCTCATTTCAGATGAAGAGAGAGAGGCAAAAAATGCCAAACTTAGGATGATTATTCAGGAGCAGGACGCAGAATTCAAAGACTTGATACTCAATTTCGAGAGGTCCAGATGGGTCATCAACTATCTGGAGCAGAGGAACAAACAGCTGGAAGATCATCATGTGATCATGGAGCTGCAGAACATCCGTGATGGTTGCCTAAGTGCCTAGCAGACGATGATTGAATTCACTTCATTGGAGCGACAAGTTATGGATGATCGTGAGTCTATTCTTGAGAGAGTCAACATGCACCTAGACAAAATGTTGAACAAGGCCAACAAATACAACACACTGCTAAGACACATGGCTCATCATTACAGGGCACGAAACTTGAGTTTGAGAGCCCGAATAAGGAGTTTGAAAGCAAAACTGAGGAAAGCCACAAAAAGGGAAAAAAGGGAAAAAGAGCAAGATAGGCTCAGGATCTTGGCTGAGGCCTCATTGACTCAACAAAGTACCCCAATCTCAAAAAAATTGGGCAAATTTTGGTCACACGGAAATTTTTTGGGCGAAAAACAGGGATTTTCTCCCTATGCTGCGCGACGCTAAAATTCTAGCACACCAATCGAGAAAAAGTTTTGCATTTTTGGATTGAGCATCGAAAAATACATCTATAGGTGTCTCGGCTAGAAATTTTGATAAGTCTTGGGTCTCCTAAAGGTCAAAAAACACTCAAAAATGGACTTTCTGCCACTTTTTGGACACACAGAAAGCCGTCTTGGGAGAATGAAGATTTGGAGGGTAAAATGAGCATCAAATTCAGAAATTCTATTGGCGTTAGAAAGTAGACAGGCCAAGCTTTCCAGCAAGCCCACTCGCGCACATTTTGGATACCTGGAAGTACCCCAAAACAGGCCCCAAAGTAGCGCAATAGACAGTGAAATTAGTGCGGCACACAGAGGAAAAATTGCCAATTTGCTTCCGTTTCGCGAAATTTCGGTTCGCAACTTCTCCAAGTGGGCCTGCTCATCTACGCTTCAGTTTTTGGCACCAAAGGCAGCATTTAAATTTTTTTTTCTCCAGATGATCTTCTATCCAAGTGGAGAAGGAAGGCAAACAGTGACCCCAAAGCCAAATGTCATATTTGCAGCGTTGCACTTGTAGCTGATGGTTGGCTCTCCATCTCCATTTCGAAAAGATTTGAGTAACTTCCCAACGCCTCGACGTTCTATCTCTTCGTCACAGATTGTATATATTGTGTCCAAGTTATTTGCAAAGGGTTGGTTGGCTTGTAACTTCTGGGAGACTGTGGGAAAGAAACTTTGTTTCTGCATTGTATATTTTTACAGAGAATTAATGAAAGGCAGCGGCATTGTTTCATGAGATTCCTGTGGTTGTGAGTATAGCAAGTTTTTATCTGATGTTTCATATGTATCTTGTTATGTTTTGTATTCCATTTCGCATTCATTTCTGGTGAAATTTTTCGAGTGAGATCAGATAGAATTTAATTCTATTGCTTTACCTGTGGGAAAATTTCATATATAGTGTTCATTCTTCTGTTTGAAAACAATTCATGTTTCCCATGCCCTTTTCAACTTATTAATGATTCTCTCCATTTCTTTGTTATGTTCCATAGTTTCATTTCGTATCCAAATTTGGTGACATTTTTCAAGTGACATCAGGTAGAATTTAGTTCTATTGCTCTACGTGTGGGAAAATTTCATATACAGTGTTCATTCTTCTGTTTGAAAAGGATTCATGTCACCCATACCATTTTCAACTTCTTAATCAATCTTTCCATCCAACCACATTTTAAAACTAAATTGCTATGCTTTCAGCCTACCTTGCCTCACAAAATAATCTGTGCCTTCATTTTAAGTTTTGTGCTCATTGAGGTCTAATGGTCCCATAACATCGCAGAAATACGGTCATTCATAAAAATCACTCCTTGCTTTCATTTCCACTTACTAGCCTAAGACAAATTGTTCATTGTAAGTCATCTCAGTCCCTCTTGTTCATCCATTCACTCAGTGTGACCTGGAGAGAGACCTCTCATGTTCTGGTAGGGCTAGCTACCAGATTGAGCTTGGTTTGTGGTTACCCTTAATTTTGCCTTCCTTCAGCCTGAGGCGGATTTAGGTGCTAACATAGTGGCGACTCCACTGGGGAGACAGACTAAGTTTGAAATCAAATCCCCATGTTTCTTAAATAATTTTAAGCTCCCGGATGATGAGCTGAGGATTGGAAAGGCTTAGCAAGTTGGTTGTGTCCTGTGATTTTTCTCAATAGCACGCTGGCTTTGAGACGATATACTAGAGCCAATCCAAACCCAGATCCTCCTCATATCTTCAAAAACCCAAATTTGATCCCTAGGCTCCTTCAGCAGGAGAGCATCATAACTCCCATGTTCAAATCCCATTGATGTCCTGACATTTTTGAGTATCTTGAAGAGCTTGTGTTCGACGATCGGTTCTAGATATCATTGTTTGAGTCTAAATCCGAAAGGGTTGTTGATTATACTGTCTCTGATCCGCAATTTCTTGTAGATCTCGAAACAGAGAGAGCTAATATATTAACTGATAGTTACCTTGTGACACCGCTCCAAAATCCAATTGCAAGCCCCTTGAAAACCGTGCACACTCCTCCAACACCTCCAAGGCTGAATCCACCAAAAATGATGGCTGCATGTTTTGTACCCCTTGTTCTACCCCAAGTTCTAGATGATATGCTCGCTGATTACAAAAGAAAAGTCCCATTCTTTGATGACACTCCTAGCAGCATTACTACGCAGCAACACGTGGAACGAATGACAGATTTCTGTGAACTTTATGATATCACTGTGGAGAACGTGTTAATGAGGCTCTTTGTACAAATATTTGTAGGTGAGGTGAAGAAATGGTTCGGAGGTCTACCAGCTGCACGTATCGCCACCTTGGCAGACCTACATAGAACATTCGTGAGCCGTTGGGAAGTGAAAAAGAACCCTCTTCAAATTTTGTCCGAATACGAGCAAATCAAGAGAAACGCTGGTGAGTCAGTCCAAGATTATTGCACGAGATTCAATAAAGTGTACAATGAAATTCCAGATGATCTAAGGCCGCCCGTGAGACTAGCCATGGCGAAATTCCCGGATGACTTTGATGCTGATATGGCTTATCAATTGAGAGAAAGGGAACTGGCCACAATGGAAGACATGCAGAGAATTGCGGCCAGCGTTGAGGCGAACCTGCTGTCCAAAAGAGCTAGGGTGAAAGCAGAGAAGAACACCATTGTGAAATAAGAATCTTATACAATAGATCAACTTCTAAAAAAGGTAGAACAGATGTTTGAGAGGGTAAAACTTGACAAGCCAAAATCACAAGTGAGGAATCATAACTTTCGTGGTCAGTAGTAGCCACAGTATAGGATAAGCCAGAGAGATCAATGAACTGAAGAGCAGAATGCACAAAAACCGGTACAAACACCTTTGCAGCATAATTTTGTTCATGGACTAGAGTGAGACGAGGATGGGAATGTAATAGGTGAAGAAAACCATCTCTTTATTCCAGATGAGTTGCCTACTTACATTACCGAAGAAGAAGAATGTGGAGTAAATTCAGCTGCAAACCAAGGCACTGATTTTATTCTAGCTAGTGACAATGTGTTGGAAGAAGAATCAGAAGAATATCAAAGGGGGTATATGAATGCTTTGTCTACACAACAACAATGATATTCACTTAGAAACAGAGATGTGCCAGCCATACCAATTCAGAAAAAGACGAAGGGTGAAAAAACAAAGAATGATTTATTAGCTACACAAAGAAAAGAGAAGGAGGCGATTGGTCCGGAGAGCAACAAATCAAAACTTGCAGACCAATCACAGCAACCTGCCACCTCAAGGGAAGAAGAAAGGAAGGAGATCCCAGTCAAGGAGGTAGAAGAGATTCCCACTTTTAGCCTAGATAACGACATTTCTAAGTTAAAGATGTCCATCCCCTTGACTGAAGTAATGAAGAGAAACATTTATAAAGGACATATTTCTAAAATGTTGAATTGGGACCCAATGTCCGACATGGTAAATGTAGAAGAGGATCAGCCTGAAATGATTTTTGGACCAACATCAAATGGTGAGTCTCGTGATAATGAGGTGCCCCCTTTCTACATCAGTTTGAGGTTGCATGACTTCATTTTACATAATGCCTTGTTCGATTCCGGAGCGTCTCACAATCTCATGCCCAAGGCTATCATGGATAAGCTTGGTCTGGATATCACTCGACAATATCATGATCTTTATTCATTCGATTCGAGTAGAGTAAGATGTATTGGTATCATCAAAGACTTGGTTTTGAGTTTGGATCAGCTTCCTATGAAAAATGTCCTGATGGATGTGGTGGTAGCAAATATTCCTCCAAGGTTTGTCATGCTTCTTTCCAAGTCTTGGGTAGCAAAATTGAAAGGGACACTACAACTCGATTTCTCCTATGCAACAATCCTAGTGTTTGGACAAATGAGGAAGTTATATCGGGAACAAAAGATGAAATATATGATCACAAGCAAGGAGAAACTGATAAATCATCCCATTAACTATGTACATACAGATTTAGAGTCTTATGTTTTGTTTTCAGATAGTTTAAATGAGATAGATAGTCAGATGGTAGAAGCAGATGACATTCTGGAGATAATAGAAAATTTTAGAGAGATTTTCAAAAAATAAAGACAAGAAAAGCAGCAAAAGATTGGGCAGTCTGATCTAGGTGGATATTGGTGGCCATCCGCTAATTCCACGTGGATCCCCTCTAGTGCTTCTTTCAATTCTTTTAGTTTCCTTAATTATAGCACAGTTTACTATTTTTAGCAGCTTTTCGGGTCCTAAACTTCAGGAGCAGTTTTGAGGCCCTAAACAACATTTTTTGGGGAAATCTACTGCTAGCGATTTTTCTGTCTAAAAATCATCTTCTTCATTGTAGTCCTCGGAGAGATCTTTCCAACGGGCTATCATGTGCATCAAACGGAGATAATACAACCAATTCGCGACCCCGGGAAGTTGATGTAGCAACTTACCCAAAAACGGGGCCCACAATTTGGCGTTTCATCTTCTAGGTACGGTTTTGGATGTGAGGGTTTTCCATTGTTTCTCAACAATAAATAGGCCTATGAGCCTCATTGTAACACAATTCAAGGATGTAGCCACACATCTCTTCTTAGAGATAAGCTAACCATCGCCCGAGTGGTTTATTTCTATTTCCGGTTGTAAGGAATATTTCAGTATTTTCCATTAATGAAATGAGTAAAATTCCCGCTGCATCTTTGTGTATAATGGTTATCTCTATATTTTATGCATTCTTGTTAAATCTTGATCAATGTATTTCAGAGCGTCTGCTTTTTCTCTATTTCTTTGCATGTCCCCAACGAGGCCGGGATATAAGAAGTTTAGGGCTTGAACTGGTCGACCTTTGCAAGACCACTTGCAATCCCGACACCTCCCATGGCGGATGAGAAGAAGACGAGGGCGGAGATCTATCAAAATCTTGCTCGAAGAAACCCTCGAGCGGCAAAGGAACGCGATGATGGATAGCTTTGCGCAGAGCCTTCAGCGGCTACCCAGAGGTGACGCATCGGCTTCCAACAGTTACTCTGGAAATGCCACGCTCTTTAAGGTACAAGTGAGTTTTGAAATCCACATCTTCCAGGGTAAAATAGATGCAAATGTGGTAGATAAATGGTTAAATTTGCTAGATGGGTATTTTTCTGTTCATGAATTTTCAAGTCGGGAAAAGATTGTTTTCGGTCTTCTCAAAGAAGCCCCCCACGTCAAGGACTGGTTTGAAACCTACTGCGAGCAGAAGGATGAAAGCACATGCTCACTATTTTCGGCCGCACCCACTTGGAATGACTTCCGGGAGGCCATCAAGGAGCAGTACTACCCTGTCAAAAGCTATGAGGACAAATACATCAAATGGACAACACTGCGGTAGGGACGAGATCAAGATGTGCCAGAGTTCACAAAAATTTTTCATACCCTTCACACACAGCTAGGTATCAGAGATTCTGAGCTGCATCTGGTGCTCAAATACCGTGGCTGCCTACACAGATACATCCATGAAGAGATGGAGTTCTTGAACATCTCCTCACTCGACACAGCATACTGATACGCTGTCAAAATCGAGAAAAAGTTCAAACAAAAGAAGCGAGACTTTAGATCTTCTAATCCGAAACCCAAAGGACAAAGCCAAGGCGTGGTGACCCAAGACAACCCGTCGAAGCCGAAAGAAAAGAACAACACCACAAAGCCAAAGAAGGACACAGGAAAGTGGTGTGAGTTCCACAAGAGTCCCACTCATAACAGAAGTGAGTGTCAGAACAAGCATTCACTGGTGACCGAGTTGAAAGCTTCCGAATCAGATACATGTTCCGACCCTGAGCCAGAACCCGACAAGGAGAATGGCAAAGGGAAGCAGATCATTGATGCGGATCTCAGCACCACTGTTGCCACTCCCAAGATCCAGAAGAATGAGCCCGAAGAGTGAGAGGAGGGGGAATGTCTTTTCCACTCACAGATGTGGGTGAAGGGTTCGCCACTGCAATTCATTGTCGACAGTGGCAGCCAAAAGAACCTTATCTCAGCAGAGGTCATGAAGCGGTTGGACCTACCGACTACACCACACCCGCAGCCGTACAGTATCGGGTGGCTTCATGAAGGACGAGATCTCAAAGTTCGCCAGCAGTGCCGCCTTCCCTACAGCATCAAACCATTCACAGACGAGGTATTATGTGATGTTACACCTCTGGATTTTTGTGATGTATTATTAGGCCAGCCATACTTGTGGAAGCGACATGCTGTGTATGAGTCAAGGCCTCGCGCTGTCATTATTTCTTTGGGTGATTCATCATACAGGATACCGAGGTAGCCCCACCTACCGCCGCCTCTTTGATCATTGCTAAGAAAAGCAGCAAGCTCATATCACAAACTAGGAAATTTATTTCCTGTCTGGTTCACCCCCAAAGTAAGGGGAAGATTGTTGCTACATCCATGACCCCCGCAAAAGGGTTCCTCCATGCGGCAGCAGCAGCAAAGGGATACGGTCATGACAGAACACAGGAACAACTTCTCCTCATGCACAGGGGTACCACACAAGTTTCAGGTGGGCAACAAAGTCTGGTTGCGTCAACAGAAAGAACACCTTACCAGAACCCATCAGAAGCTCATACCACTCCGACATGGTCCTTACACCAGTACCAAGGCTACGGGAAACAATGCTTTGCCGCACATCATTCCTCCATTCCTTTGCCTACACCAAGTGTTCAATGTGGACCGTTGTCGACCATGCTTCCCACCATTAATGGACACATCAGAGATTGCAGGACAAGTTCAGCAGATGGAGGAACTCAACGCAATGGGGACCATTGCTTCCTAAGGTGGGAGGAATGATCCAGGTGGATATTGGTGGCCACCCGCTAAGTCCACGTGGATCACCTCTAGTGCTTCTTTCAGTTCTTTCAGTTTCCTTAATTATAGTACAATTTACTATTTTTAGTAGTTTTTTTGGGTCCTAAACTTCTGAAGCCGTTTTGAGGCCCTAAATGACGTTTTTTTGGGAAATCTAGCGCCAGCGATTTTCTTGTCTAAAAGTGATCTTTTCCGTCGTAGTCCTCGGAGAGATCTTTCCAACGGCCTATCATGCGCATCAAACAGGGATAATACGACCAATTCGCAACCCCGGGAAGTTGATGTAGCAACTTACCCAAAAACGAGGCCCACAATTTGGCGTTTCATCTTCTAGGGTCAGGTTTTGGAATGTGAAGGGTTTTCCATTGTTTCTCAACAATAAATAGGCCTTCGAGCATCATTGTAACACAATTCAGAGGCATGT
>APFE031422558.1:5692-21636 GCA_000404065.3 Pinus taeda
CCTTGAGGAGAAATGAAAGTGCTTCTCCAAGCACACCACAAGGAGGAAATTCAAGTGCTTCTTCAAGCACTTGTACACCAAATGAAAGAGGTAAGAAGTTCAAAAATTTAAGTGACATTTACGAACAAGAGGCAACAAATGAAGATATGAACTCTTTGTTTGCATTATATTGTCATATTGATGACCCTGTTCATTTCAAAGAAGCAATTAAGGATAGGAAATGGATAGAAGCCATGAATGGGAGAAAGGAATTGAAGTCCCTTGAAGATCTTCTGATAAGGGAGAGATATGGAATTAAATCTGCCATAAGAGCAGAGAAGAAAAGGTTGCAGGATAACTTGGAGATGCAAAAGTTGGAAATCTTGTGTGAGGCAGAGAGAAAGAGGATATTACATGATGATCAGAATATTTTTGCAGTTGCTATGCCATCTGAAGGAAAAACTAAGGAACTGAGAGAAAATGACCCACTGATTTTCCCAGAAAGCACAAGTGTGGATCATGTCCCAATGGATATAGCCAGGTGCAAAGACAATACTCTTGTTCTCCAGAACAGTAACCAAGCATAGTTTTGTGGCTCGGGATTGATGGAGTGCCTGAGCACAGCAGTGAGAGCGATGAAAGGAAAGCTGATACGAATAGACATAAAAGTGTTGAATTTTTAAGGAAATGTCTCGGTATGACTGATAACCCAGTAGTTGAAATTAAAGGGGCGTGTTGAAATTATAATTCCAATTGGCGCGTTATCATTTCAGGAAAACTGCCAATTATTTTCCCGCACTGCTTTTCACCGAGCAGTGGTATTTCTCAAATGGCAGTGATTACAATCATCGATTGACGCGTGTCCACAGTATATTTTCAAAATAGTCATTTTCCCGAAACGTAAAGTTCAGGAGAAAAGGGCTTGCGATATGGTTCAACAACCGTCCGATGAAATCAACGGTTGTGTACAAGCCTGCAACATCAACTTGGTGTGAAGTAAAAGTTTTGTTTGACCGCCAGTTTTTCCAGTATTGTAATTAATGATATTTACTCCGGTCGGTAAAGGTTGTTAAAACATTTTTTTTATATAATTTTTTTAAACTCACGGGAGTATCGCATACGTAATGTTGTAATTGTCAAGTTTTTTTTTGGTTGTTGTTCATTGTATATGTAATGTAAGGGAAGCACACAAAAGTGCGACTGTAAGTGTTTGTTGGTTGAAAAAGGGAATATGCATTAGCGTAAAAATATTATGTTTTGTTGAATATGAAATGCATATGCACAACAGCACGTATGTATTGAAATTTTTAAACACAGCAGTTTAATATTTTGCAAGCTAAGATAGAGTGTTTTTTGTAATGCACAGTAGTGCAAAGTAAGAAGGAACAGAGCAAAGTATTTCCAAGAAGAGACAGTGAAGTTTTTGGAACTACATCTGAAGCAGTTCTGTTGGTGTAATCCCACTGCGAGAGGAAGGTATTTTCTGTAACAGTTGATTTTTATTAATGAATACAAGTGTTTTGTGTGCATGTGTTAAACTCTGTTCTCTCAAACAATTTTAGCTTCCCTGTGTTAAGATCCTGTGTTAAAACAGAGCATTATTCTTTGTTCAGTTTCTGTTTGGAATTATCAGAAATTCCCAACGGTCTAGTGCTGAAATTTATGTATATATAATTTGTTGTAGACTTCTTTGGTGAAAAAGTTGGGAACAAATGGATCAATCTCAACTGCGATGGTGCAGTCGAATCCTGAAAAAAGGTCTGTATAAAGAAACCTATGTCTAATAATAATGTGTCCAAAAGGGGAAAAGTTTATGGGTATGTACCAGTTAGTTTATTTGTGGATATAATATTTGTGCCGGTAGCAATACGGGAGAAATTGGAGAAGGGGCACATGGCGTGTGGGGTCATTTTCGTTTCTACTTCACTTGGCCTTCTCACAGCACGGCACGATCTATTCCACGCTACCAACGTGTTGATGAACAAGAAGAACAGAAAATAATTCCCAGAAGTGGAAGAGCTTGGCCACGTTCTTCGCAGCTCCGAGAAGTTCATCAACAAGAGCCTGTTCAGAAGACTGGGAAAATTCTCAGGGGGCTATGACGATATTATGCGAGCTAAGTCAATCTCTAGTGCTACTGAGCATCATAAAAAGAATAAAGACACCCATAAGTAGAAATCCCCAGCTCTACTGAGAATTTCATAACTTTGGTTTCTTGATCATCATCAGAAACACACACACACACACACACACACACATATATGTGTGTGTGTGTGTGTGGTGTTCTGTTATGTCCCATTAAATAGTAATTTTGTGGGTCAAAAATCTTAGTTTTGATATTTCAGTTCAAAGTAATTTGGTGAAGGATTGTTTTTTCAATGTGTGGTTCAAGTTTTTGGAGATATGTTGTAATTTGTTATTTAGTTTCAGTGATTTGGTGAACAATTTATTTTTTCAACTGTGAGGGTTCAAGTCTTTGGAGACAAATTTTAAACATGTTGTAACCTGCCATTAAGTAATGGTTGTGAATAGTTATACTTGGAAATAATATTTACATTAGTATACTTTGGTTTGTCATTGAGTAACTGTTGTGAAAAATTATATTTGGAAATAATAGTTACATTACTATACTTTGCTTTGTTGGTTGGTTGGTTAGCATTCAATTTATTTTGTAATTTGGTTTTGAATGTAATATATGAATTATTTTGTGTATGATCTATGTATCATAGTTTCTCTTCCAATTTCTTTGTTGATATGAGAGCTTTTTTTATAATTTCAAAAACTCAATTTAATGGAAGGGAGAAATTGGGGTGTACGGAAATCAGAAAGCATTGCTTCTCTTAATTGTGTTTCAATGTAGATTTGATCTTGATTACATAATTTTTGGTTGTTTTTACCTTTTCATCTTATAGGGCTTAACGTAGCAAACTAAACAAATAGAATGTGGCTTGCATTATATTTCACTTATACATATTTTTTCTTTTGTAAAAAATGCAAAACCAATTATTGAATAGTGTAATATAATTCAAATTAGTGGTTCTTGGTAATTGGAAAATCTTGAATATATCACTAGTTTGATTGTGTTTATATACTGACATATTGTTGTTTCTAGCGAAAACCATTGAATTGTTTGGTCAACTTCTGAACACATTTAGTATCCTAGCCACTCACGGATAGGCGACAACGAAATATCTAGCACATGGTGGTAGGTCCAGTTTATTACTCGAAAGTTTTTATTGGGGAAATCCTACTAGGATGTAAATATTGTTGATCTTACAATTACATCAAAGATGGTCACAGACAATAGTACCTTAAATGAGTCAAGTGGGAAGCTCGAAAATTGTGGTGGAGAAAGAGCACGGTATGTGAGGTTTTAGAGTGGATAGAAGTGCCAATTAAAACCATATAAAATAGATGTGACTTATTGTGAAATGTAATTTGTGATTCATATAATGTTAATTTTGTAATGTAAATATGAAGGGAAAGCTTGGGAATGAAGCTTACATTAGTATACAGATAGATTTAGTTTGTTGATTAGTTGCTGAAATATTTTCTCAACCAGTAATGTCCTTGTTTAGAATCTGTTAGACGTAATATACAAATTACTTTTTCTGTGATCTATATAACATGGATACTATTCCAATTTCTTTATGTTATATCCAATGTGATAATAATAAAATAGGTATCAATATTCTCTAAATATTCTGATTACTTTTCGTTAACATTCGTGTTGGAGTTTGGTTATTGGAGTTCAATGTATATTGAAAAAAAAATAGTTAGCTTCCTATAAATACCAGTCAATTTGTACTTGAAATAAACAGAGAGTGTAAATAACAGTTTCTACTTGAAATAAACAGAAAGTGTAAATAATCTTCCAAGTTGGTAAAATAAAATCCTTAAATTTTCAAAACCTAGTTTCGTTTACTTGTGTGATTCATAACTTCTTTGGGGGGGGGGGGAGTCCAAATTGATAAACGAATGTGACAATGACTAACAGTGATGTGAAGTCAAAGTCTATCTTATGCGTCAACAATTTAGAAGTATTTTTCAAATAGTTTTGTCACTATTACTTAGATTTTTATTTTTATTTATTTATTTATTTTATTTATTTATTATTTTATTTAATTTTATTTAATTTTTTTTTTTTTTTTTTTTGAATTAAACTATTCTATTATATACATAAAAAGCCAGAGTACATTTACATGCAAGCTATCTGTGAGATCCATCTGCCAGAGATAATGGCAAGCTGGATCAACCAGGTGTAGCCAAGAAAAAAGACTACCTATTTCATGCCCTCATAAGGCGTTTGAGACCAAAAATCATTCCCACGTAGGGGAGGAACAAACTGACACCCTTGCATTGTATTACCCAACCACAAAACAGAAGACCGAACCCGAAAATCACCGACCCTACTCCTCAGCGTTGGAAAATTGCCATTAAGACACATTGACATAAAAACAAGAAGACATGTGGATGAGCCAGAGACAGATGGACAGAAAGACATGACTGAAGAGACGAGAGAAACAAAACCACCTCCGAGCATTAGAACCTGAGACGTCGCGGTGAACTATTCCTCCAGCTCCTCCTCCACAATTGGGCATGGTCCGTATTCCTCCTCTTCCTGCACCTTGCCTTCTGTCACCTTAGCCGCTTCAGGCTGCTTCTGGCTCCTTTTCAACTGAGGGTCTAGCATTCCCACACCCTTCCCTTTGTCTGCCTTATGCAAGTTAGCTGTTCTAGCCGCGTCACTCGGGGGTTCGAAATCATGCAGAGCACTGGAGCTGCCCTCGTCCAAGGCTTCGTCGATGAACAAAATGGAGATGTGGGCATTAATGCGTGGACGGTTCAGGGGGCTATCGAAGGAGAAAATTGCAGAGCCAAAGTAAGGAGCAGATGAGGTCCCAAGAGAGCTGGCCTCCATGAATTGGTTGTGCTTGATAGGACTAGCACTTCCAAGACGTGGGCAGTGGCATAAACTGTGGCAGTGAGGGCAATGGCAAGGTGGATGGGTCTCCGCTTCAGCTGAGCGCCGCGAAGTCCCTCCTCGGCTAGAGCCACGATGGCTCAGCATCCTCTGGCATTCCCTAACCATATTGACAAGGTAGTTCTGAGCATAAACAACCTGAACCAGTAGGCCTAGGTGGGAATAAAACAGACCAGGTCCTGAATTAGCCAGCACCAGCAGGTGAACGAGAACCCCAGACTCTGGCCAATTGTGGGCAGTGATGCCAGGGCGGCCTCTGTTTATAGAGCTCCATGCTCTCCCTCGAAGGTTGACCGCCATTAAAGAGGCCATCAATTCTGTATCAGAGCCTATCTCTGCAGCGCAGTCGAATGACGTCGGGGCGTTAATGCGCCCAGTCTGCCGTCCCTTTGCTATTAAATCCACCTTCCATGGATGTCCTACGCCACCGCCTTCCAGGTCGTCTCTGCGCATGGTTGGCATGTGGCCGCCATGAGACCCCCGTCCCATCACTTTATGCTGGCTAGTTGGCACCCGCATCCGGGGGGTTGGTGTCGTTTTGGAGCAGGTGATTGCATTCCTGAGCTTATGCATGATTCTTTAGAATATCTAGTGTTCCTGCCTGTAGGGTGAGCTCATTTTCCATGCCAATGTTGGCCATAAAATCTGCTACTTTGTTGCCTTCTCTTCTTATGTGATTGAAGGTGATGGCTTTGTTATTGAATAGTTCTTGCTCCAATGCTTCCAGTCTCGCTTCCAGCCTCCAGCTCGTGGCAATTTTCTTTGCATGTGAGCCATTTAGGAGATGCTTAGCCATGTTAATCAGGATTTGGGAGTCTCCTTCTACCTCCAGGGGGCTGAAGTTGTTATGCCGAGAAAGAATGAGACCTTGCCAGAGACCTTCCAACTCAGCCGAATTATTTGTGTCCCATCCGATATTTACATAGTAAATCTGAAGAAGCTTGCCCTCATGGTTTCTGATTATTCCACCATATCCCACAGTCCCAGGATTGCCTTTCGAAGCCCCATCAAAATTGAGTTTGAAGGAGAGCTCAGGTGGGGCAGTCCAAGAGACCTTCTCGGTTCTGCGGCCATTGTGTTGTGTTTTATTGTAGAGATGCTTGGGAAGTTGGAAGTTCCAGTTTTCCCAGATGGTTTTCATGTTGTCGAATTTTTGCGAATATTAACGCAAAAGTCAAAGTCTAATTTGTGCGTAAACAATTTAGAAATATTTTTCAAGTAGTTTTGTCACTATTACTCAGTATTGACAGTCGGTCTCCCAACCTCCCAGTCGAAATTTCGCAACCTTCATGATCATTCACCCAAGTATGTTAGAAGCCAGTTCTTATGTTCATTTTGGTTTTTGACTAACAAATTGCTTGCTATGAGTGTTTCCATGTCTCCAGGTATCACAGGTGTTCATCTTCCTCTCAACAGTACAGGTACAATGGTTTCTAAGAAAGCATAGATGAAGACACCGTTCAGAGCATGCTTGGTGATGTAGTTGATCAAGTGTCCATGGGCTTACCTACTCACGAAGACATCAAGTTGTTCATTGACAAGGATATCAAGCAGAAACATCACGGTGAGCATCATCGTGAACAAAAGCTGAAGGCAACATACCGAATGCATCAAACGCAAGAGGAAGGTTGTTGACAACATAGAGGTAGAGAAAAGTTGCAAGATCAAGCAAATCCACTAATAACGAAAGAAACTGTGGGGACTTAGGCTATAAAGTGAGGGTGCGACATAAATATCATGCGAAGGTAGAAGATGGGACAAAGAAGGAGTTGCATGTGTTGAAGCAGCAACTTAGGAAGAAGAGGAAGTTGCACAGACAATCCAATGAGTTGTAGTAGGAAGAGGAACAACAGTGGGCGCAACATGCACTCACAGATGAAACTGTGCCAGTACTAGTTAAGGATCTATCCCAGCAATTGACGCAGAGAAAACATGGTGAGAAGTGTTGTTGATCGCATGCAAAGGTTCCAGCAGCATGCATGTCATTGAGTGCATGCATGCAATCCAACCCATTCAACACACTCACCATGGTGAAGACAAGAAGAAAGTCCAACTAGGGTTTAACATGCACTTCGGCAAGTTGATGTGCATGACCACTAACAAACACTTGAAGATCAGCACATACGCTATGCATCAGTGTGTTGCCAATTCAACCATACCCAAGAAGACCATGCACATGTTAGCAGAGGAGTTGGATGAAGGGGCTGAACCAATGCACCAGTTGCAATGGAGGCAAGAGTCCACTTCAACAAGATGTCACCATGAGATGCATACACACCATCATAGATGACCAAGCTTGGCATCATCTCAACACCTTCACCATCACAATCATGTCAAAGAGTTGATCTCATCTCAGTGGATCGAGTCTCAGTGATGTCTTGCAAGTCTTCCTCAAGCCATGATTGTCTCACATGAGTACATGTGCATTGTAATGTTGAGTCATGTCAAGTGTAATTCAAGTGTCAACAGTTGGATGTAACAATCATAAAGAAGGTGAAGAGTCATGAGCGTAGTTGAATTGTCATAAAGGGGAATGTCAAGGTTCACCCCACCCTTTGCTATAAATAGTCCCTCATAACTCATTGTATGGGCTTTTGGTTAGCCAAGATTCTACTAAGACTATCTTGAAGAAGGCTTGGACAATATTGTAACACGCCTTGGCTTCTCCACTGCACGGAGCTAATACACCTCTTTAGAGAAGCAAGCAGATGTGGCTGTAACATTCTACTGATAAGGATAGCAAGTTTACATGGTGTATTGTATGATTGTGACTTACACTTCTTTATATAGTAAAATACAACACATTTTCATGCATATGTTGTTATTGTAGTTGGACTTATCTAGTTGCCTTAATGATATATGTTGTTTAATTTACGTACTTGTGTATGAACTGATTCACATGAAATTATACAAATCTCGTTGTTAATGTGTTACATATGTTGTTAATGATGTCACTGTCCGTGTTGACTGCTCTGCCAGACACCAGATTTACCTTTCTCTGAACCTTGTTATATCAATCGTTACACTCATCTCGGACTGATCCATGAGTGTTGTTTGTGTTATCTTACCTTGTATGTTGGGAATGCCACATCCGTGTCGACTGCTCTGCTGGAAGTTGTGCATGTCCTCTGTGTTGTGTGTTTCTAGCCGAGTTGGGACGAATCCCTTTAAACCTAGAACTCACCTTCACCTTCGTCTCCCTTTGAAGTGTTGGAACCTCTCATACTCATTCCTTGACTCATTGCATCAGTCACATCCCTTCTATTGACAGATTTATCTTACTTGCCTTTGTGTGACATCGTGGTCAAGGCATTACCTTATGCCCCACTACTAGGACTCCTACACCAAATGGCCCAAGGTCTAATTGGGACTTGTTACTGGGGAGATCTCCTAGACATGTTGGCAAGGCCAACACCCCTAGACATGTTGGCAGGTCCAACACCACCAATAGAAACATAATGAAAAAGACTCCAGAACAATAGTCTTAAATTGTTATCTTTTGACAAAAAATATAGGAACAGGTACATAGTGTCAT
The DNA here is from genome assembly GCA_000404065.3 of Pinus taeda. Taxonomy (NCBI): domain Eukaryota; kingdom Viridiplantae; phylum Streptophyta; class Pinopsida; order Pinales; family Pinaceae; genus Pinus; species Pinus taeda. Next base: position 14,191 of record APFE031422558.1, read on the forward strand.
AAAAAACTCATTGGAATGATGAATGATGACGAACATTTTTTGACCGTCACCAAAATAACCAAAAAGATCATTGGTGAGGGTCAATAAAATATCATCACTAGAGGTGTCACCAAAGACAGAATTAGTGATGGGCTCTTAACGACCCTCACCAAAAGTGTCACCAAAGAGAGAATTAGTGATGGGCCTTTAACAACCCTCACCAAAAGTGTCATTGAGAATGGCTTTGGTGACAAACATTAAAGGACCATCACTATATACACTTACAACAACGTTTTTTAAAAGACCATCACCATATGCGACATTGCTGGGGGACCTTAAAGGTCTGTCACAAGCATGAAGCGTCATCAAACACTCATTGGAATGATCAATGATGATGAACATTTTTTGACCGTCACTAAAAGTAACCAAAAAGAGCATTGGTGAGGGTCAATAAAATATCGTCACTAGAAGTGTCACCAAATAGATAATTAGTGATGGGCCTTTAACAACCGTCACCAAAAGTGTCACCAAAGAGAGAATTAATGACGGGCCTTTAACGACCCTCACCAAATGTGTCATTGAAAATGGCTTTAGTGACAAACCTTAAAGGATCATCACTATATACACTTACAACAATGCTTTTTTAAGGACTGTCACCATATGCGACATTGGTGATGGACCTTAAAGGTCCGTCATAGGCATGACCCTCACCAATGACCTTTTTTCTTATAGTGTTGTATCTATAAAATCTATGGTATCCCTACCATAACAAAGATTATTTCAATATTATGTGATTCAAGTAAACTATTACCAGTTATATCATTGCTTTTTAGCTTAGTTGTACGAATATATATTATATATATATTGTATATATCTATATATTATATTATATATTTATATTTATATATATATATATATTATTTAATATATTATAATATATGTAGATGTCATAATTTTTTCACATTTGGAAAGGGTGTTTACAGCTATGTTCTTTCTTCACACTTCCTACTTGGATGTCTCTATATACAATCTCAGCTATCATCTTTGACCTCTATTATCTTTTCATTAGTTTCTTGTGCATCATCTATTCTTTTGCTTTTTTTGCTTCATCACAACAATGTTGATTCTTTATTTCCAAACATATTTATTTGAGTTATTCAAAAATCATTTGGGAACGAGTAGAGAAAGTGTTTTCATTAGATTCATAACCTGTAGAAGTTGATTCCATGTTGTCCATAGTTGGGCTTCTTTTTCCTGTAGATAAACCTAGAGATGCCTTACATTGGTTGCAAAATTTCAAAGTTTTTTTGGCACTCAAAAACTTTATTACTTGTGTGATGTTTAGGTTTTTATCCTGCAAAACATAGATCATTATTTACAATACAAAATTGTAAAACATGTCTCGAACGTTTTCAAATACATTTCAAAAGAACCATAACATGAAGACCTAAAGAGATCAAGAAAACCTAAATAGATCAAGTGAAGTTGAGGAATCAAACTTGAGCCACACACGTCGTGTTTACTCCTAGCCATTCTTGAGCATGAAACGAGTATGATAGAGGATATTTTGTTAAGGTGTCCGTATGATGGAAGGAAACAAACCAGAGGTTGTGGCCTTCCCATGAATTTTGTCTCACTATGAAGCCAGGGCACTAATAATCTCTGTCTTGCTTCTATTACTATTCCATCTAAGTAATTGAAAGGTAACTCTCTGTCTGGATGAATGGGTATTACATCATTAAGTGTTGGGTTGTGTTATATTCTTTCCACAACTAGCCCACGTAGTTAACTAGGGGGTTAGAAGGGGGGTAGAGCCCCCCCTTCGTTGCACCGATTGCGTAGCGGGGGTAGTCACAGGGGGTTTGAGGGGTGTAGGTAACCCCACTGTATGGGGTCTGGGGCGGCACCCTGGAAAATTTTGATTTTGAACCCTATGTTAGGTTGGGCGGACCTACCTATGGTTTTGTGCATGATTTTCGCACATGGTTTTTGGATGTGATGGTTTTCGGTCCATGGTTTTGGATGCGATGGTTTTCGGTCCATGGTATTGAATGATTCGACATGTATAAATATGTATTGTAACATTGAAAGGAGCATAATGAAAAATCAAGCTGGTAGTCCCGGTTTTGGGATCCAAGGGAAAATATCTGTGTATATGTGTTTTATGTGTTATGCTCTCGCATTGTTTATTTTCTGTGTTTTAGAATTCGTATGCTGGTAATTTCTGTACAGGGTTAAAACCTACATTAAGAAGGACTTTTACTAATAATTTGGTTTTGAATGTAATATACGAATTATTTTGTGTATGATCTATGTATCATAGTTTCTCTTCCAATTTCTTTGTTGATATGAGAGATTTTTTGACAATTTCAAAAACTCAATTTAATGGAAGGGAGAAATTGGGGAGCAAGGAAATCAGAAAGCATTGCTTCTCTTAATTGTGTTTCAATGTAGATTTGATCTTGATTACAAATTTTTTGGTTGTTTTTACCTTTTCATCTCATAGGGCTTAACCTAGCAAACTAAACAAATAGAATGTGGCTTGCATCATATTTCAGTTATGCATATTTTTGGTTTTTTAAAAATTCAAAACTAATTATTGAATAGTGTAATATAATTCAAATTAGTGATTCTTGGTAATTAGAAAATCTTGAATATATCACTAGTTTGATTGTGTTTATATATTGACATTTTGTTGTTTCTAACGAAAACCATTGAACAAATGTTATAGGTTATAGTATGAGATCTTTGTGTGTTACAAAGGTCAAGTTGTCTGGTTAACTTCTGAACACATTTAGTATCCTAGCAACTAATGGATAGGTGACAATGAAATATCTAGCACATGGTGGTAGATCGAGTTTATTACTTGAAATTTTTTGCAGTGGTATGATCCGGATTGTCCACAGTCTTTTGTTCATTGAGTCGACGTCTCAAACCCCAAAGGGGGTCCATCATCAGGACAAATAAGAAAGATAGAAGATGAATGAAAGATTTGCTGAGAGAAGAAGACATGAACCTGGATATAAATAAACTAAGAACCCTAATTTTTATAAGGGCCGACACTAGATTTTAAAAATTTAATTAATTAATTATTTAATTATTCAAAAAATGGCTTAGGATTGTTTCATTTTATCTATTGATTATTTTAGTTATTATTTATTTAACAATAATATGATTTAAATTATTTATTTTATAAATACCATTTTTAATAAATTAATTAATATAATTTTTTTTTTTTATTTAATGATAATATTAAATTATTAATTTTTTTTAATTAATATATTAATTTAATTTTTTTTATTAATATATTAATTAATTTAATAAATTAATAATATAAAAAATTTTTAATTTTTTTTAACTGATTAATAAAATTACTTAATGTTTAATTTTTTAATTTTATTTTTTTAATTTTTATTTATATTTAATTAAATTTTTAATCTGCTTAAAACTTAATTTCTAATTTTTTCCTCTCATATTCATATATTAATTGATAAATTCATATTTATGATTATAATTTATAATTAATTAATTAGATTTTAATCTTGTTTTTAGCAACCTAATTATTTATTGATTATCTTAATTAATTTAATTTACTTATTTTATTAATTTAAATTAAATTAATATATATCTTATGATTGTTTATTTTAATTTTATTTTAGAATAAACTTTAATATAATTCAACTTATTAATATAATTAATTAATTTGAATTAAATTAAATAATTAATATAATTAATTAATTTAATTTAATTAATAATTAATAAAATTAATTAATTTGAATTGTTTTAATTTGTTTTAATTTGTTTTAATTAATTAATTAATTGCAGCTTCGAAATGAAAGACCTTTTCTCATGATTTTATGCTTTCGAGTGTCCCGGGGGGTTTATTTGTCTGATGAGGGTAAGCCAATTTTCACTGATTTCACTCCCATTGTCTCTGTTGAGGTTTTGCGGAAATTTCCTAATTTCAATGGCCTCTCTGATTTTTCTTTTGTGATAGTTGTCCTCTCTTGCAATTACCTTGGCGTCTTCTAAACACATATGATGTTTGGTCTTGGACGAGTGTTCTACAAGGGCAGATGTACGAGATCTCTCATTCTTTATGTCAGTTGCGTGCTCTTTAAGTCTTGTTTTCAGAGATCTGCCTGTTTCCCCAATATAACTTTTGCCACATGAGCAATCAATTTTGTATACTCCTTTAAGTTGTTGACAATCAATTTTATCCTTAACTGACCTCATCATCTGTCTTATTGTCCCACATATTGTAAATTTGGTGTCTATGTTTTTCTTCTTTAGAATTTTTGCAATCTTATCGGTAGTCCCCTGGGTAAATGGAAGGTAAACTTTCCCTTGATTCTCTTTCTTGTCTTCAGGGGGGCGCTTAGAGAGGGCCCTGTCCTAAGCCCTTCTTATAGCTCTCTTGATAGTCCACTCCTTGTATCCAATGTTTTTGAAGACAGAGGTTAAGTGATTGATCTCCTCCTTTAGGTGATCAGGGTCAGAAATTCTGAAAGCCCTAACAGCTAGGGTGTTCAAGACGCCAGACTTCTGGGAGGGATGATGGTAAGAGTCAACATGGAGATAGCTCTCGGTGTGAGTTTTCTTTCTATAGACCTGGTGACCCAACGTACCATCCTCCTTTCTACTGATGAGAACGTCTAGAAAGGGGATCCTAACATTCTCTTCCAACTCCATACTGAATTTGATTTAAGAAGATATGGAGTTAAGATGTTTGAAGAACCTTTCAAGTTCTGTCTTACCATGAGTCCAATTTACGTTGGTGTCATCGACAAATCTTTTCCACCATGCCGGCTTCAAGTGGAAAGAGTCAAGGGCTTTCCTCTCAAATTACTCCATATATAGGTTGGCAACAATAGGTGAGAGTGGGGAACCCATGGCGACCCCAGAAATTTGTTCATAATAGTGATCTTGGAAACTGAAAAAAGTGGACTGAAGACAGATTTCTGCGAGCTTTGTTGTTTCTGGATCAGTGCTCATCCTTATAACATGGACAACTTCATCAAGGGGAATCTTTGGGGAACTCCTACAAGGATGTAAATATTGTTGATCTTACAATTACATCAAAGATGGTCACAGGCAATAGTACCTTAAATGAGTCAAGTGGGAAGCTCGAGAATTGTGGTGGAGAAAGAGCATGGTCCATGAGGTTTTAGAGTGGATAGAAATGCCAATTAAAACCATATAAAATAGATGTGACTTATTGTGCAATGTAATTTGTGATTCATTATATTTGTAATGTAAATATCAAGGGAAAGCTTGGGAATAAAGCTTACATTAGTATACAGATAGATTTAGTTTGTTGATTAGTTGCTGAAATATTTTCTCAACCAACAATGTCCTTGTTTAGAATCTGTTAGAGGTACTATACAAATTACTTTTTGTGTGATCTATATAGCAGGGTTACTATTCCAATTTCTTTATGTTATATCCAATGTGATAATAATAACATAGGTATCAATATTCTCCAAATATTCTGATTACTTTTAATTAACATTCCTGTTGGAGTTTGGTCAATGGAGTTCAATGTATATTGAAAAAAAAAATAGTTAGCTTCTTGTATACACCAGCCAATTTGTACTTTTAATAAACAGATAGTGTAAATAATAGTTTCTACTCGAAATAAACATAAAGTGTAAATAATCTTCCAAGTTCGTAAAATAAAATTCTTGAATTTTCAAAGCCTGGTTTCCTTTACTTTTGTGATTCATAACTTCTTTGGGGAGTGAAGCCCAAATCGAATAAAAAAATGTGACAATGACTAATAGTGATCGTTAAAGTGAAAGTCTAATTTGTGCATCAACAATTTAGAAATATCTGTTGACACCTAATCATCAGGATTGGGTGAATATAACGTAAATAAATGATAAGTAATATGAATAGTCATCAGGAGATGAAGTGAATAGTCTCTCCCTCATGTATATAATAAAGACCAACTTGAAGGAATAAGATATATGAATCAGTTTTACTTTGAGGGTAAAAATTAGTTGTAACTCCCTTCTGCTTAATATGCTCTATGTCCTCTACCCCTATGGAGTCTGCCTACTGCACTCTCTATCCATTGTCTAGTGTAGTCTCTATCCCCTCCATAGTCGTTTCCACTCTATAGTCACTGCCATTGTCTAACGCATAACAATTCCACCCTTTGTATTTTTTTTCAATTACCTCTGTATTATTATCCACAACTACTCTGCATTATTGTCCACAACTACTCTAAAGAACACTCTATTGAAACCAGAACAAAACCAGAACTAATCCACCAAATGGTCTCTTGTTGCGTGGCCCCAAGAGCCATCGTGAGGCTATTAAATTGAGCTCTGAGAGTATGGTGCGACTGCTGGGTACATGAGTTCTGTGTGAAGCATTACCTCAGTTAAAGCACACTTGCATTGATGATATCAAAGCACACCTGTGTGCATGAATCAGGTTCCATTATCGAGATGCGGAAGCGCTGGTATTTACACTGGTACTAATAACACTGGTATTATAATTCTTGTATTCACTCTGATCTCATATTAACGCTACAATCATTGTATGCGTTGAAGTTTTTGGCATTATATTCAAGCTGGTCTCATTATAATATATAACACTGCCTGATTTGGTACGCTGACAAGATTTCTTCTTGTTTGAACTCTTGATACACTGCCTGATTTTGTGATATGTTGCTGGTATCTTGAACTATTTTTGGTACACTGCCTATACAATGACTATTTTGGTATGCTGACAAGATTTCTTCTAGTTTTGGTACGCGGCCTGATTTTGTGCATGTTTTAAAATCGCCGCTGTGTGTTAAAATTATTCAAGGGCTACATTGGGTGATCAATGTAAAAAGAAACCGATATATATTTTGAATAATGCATATTACCAAAAAAGGCCAATATATATCTCTTGGGTATTGAAATTTGCTATCAAGTTGATTTTACTATCCAGTCATATCAGAACTATATTTTTTTCCCATTAAGAGTAAAAGTTTTGCAGCAGAAGTTTTTGTTACAGTATGCATTCAATTATATCCATCGTGGGAATAGTTCTCACTGGCAAAGAGAAATATATTGAGTGGTCCCAGATGATAAAACACACGCTCATTTTCAATGAGTTGTGGAAAGGAGTGTGTGTTGGAGATGGAGACAAAGAGCCAGAACAACCTACCTCAGACAAAGAACTCATCATTTTGGAAAACAAGAACAGCAAAGCTTATGCATTAATCACAACATCTATAAATGAAGAGGTGATTCGCCATATTTCATCATTTTCAACTACTTTTGAAGGCTTACAAAAGCTGAAATAACTCTATGACTCACATTCTACACTTGAAGTTGTTCAACTCACGATTAAACTCTTCACTCTTGAACTGCAAAATAATGATCCTCTTGCTCTTGCATTTGAAGTAAAGTCTATAATGCATGATATCAAATCCACTAAGGTTGAATTGGATATTCCTCTTATTTCTTT
>APFE031422558.1:23868-62133 GCA_000404065.3 Pinus taeda
TTCTTCTGCATCATGTTCTATATCTCCCACAGCTCAAGAGAAACTTGTTGTCCTTGGTCCACATCTGCCAGCAAGGTCACTCCATTCATATGTTTGATGGCAAGCTTGAGGTAAGAAAAGCATTTGACCACTCACTTGTCTCGAGGGGAAAAGAAGAAGAAAGGCTTCTCAAGCTGCAAGGAACCTCTACTCGTGCACAACATTTCTCATACAATTCTCATTATGAAGAAGGTACACTTCCATCAAGTTTATTATGGCATGCTAGATTTGGACATTTGAACTATGACAGTCTCTGTTTGTTGAAGAAAAATGGTGTTGCTGGTTTGCCTACAATTCCTAGGAAACTTAAGCATGTGATGCTTGCATTCTAGGAAAGCATAGCAAATAGTGTTTTCATGATTCACATTCAAGAGCACATAGGAAGCTTGAACTTATTCATTCAGATTTATGTGGTCCAATGCCTGTTCCTTCTGCAAATGGAAATAAATATATCATGACATTTATTGATGACTACAGCAGAATGTGTTGGGTTTATTTATTGAAGAACAAACCTGATGCTTTCCTAACATTCAAGAATTTTCACAAATGGATTGAAAATGATGCACAATCTCATATTGGGTCTATACGCACTGATAATGGAAAATAATATACATCAAATGAATTTGAAACTATCTTCGACAACATGGGATCAAACATCAAACAACTGTGCCTTATAATCCCCAACAGAATGGTGTAGCTGAAAGAATGAATAGAACAATCTTGAATATGGTACGATCCATGCTTTTCTTCAAAAATGTAAAGATAATGTTTTGGGTTGATGATGTTCTATGTGTTGCATATATAAAGAATAGATGTCCATCTAATGCTATAAGAAACAAAACTCCTTATGAATTGTGGTATGGACATGTTCCTTCGGTAAAGCATCTCAGGGTCTTTGGTTCCACCTGTTATGCCTTGATACCAAAGGTACATAGAAACAAAATTGGTGCTAGAAGTCGTAAATGTATCTTCCTGGGGTATTCAAACACCTCCAAAGCATATAGTCTCTATGATGAAGTAAATAAAAAGTTTGTTGTATCTAGAGATGTAATTTTTATTGAATCATCCAAAACTAACAATGTTGTTGAGTGGCAACTTGATCGCTTGGATAGATTCGCAGAAGAAAAATCATTTCAAGAATTTGATAATTAGATTCAACATCTTGAAGGGGGGATTCCTATACTGGATCAACATGTGGAATCTTCTTCTGAAGAACACTCTCCCTTGCATGAAACTCCAACAATGGATGATGCTTTAAGTGATGTGATTGACAGAATTGGGAGACTCAAACTTGATTCAGTCCCAACTCAATTAGCGGAGCAGCCTGGACCATCTGAGAAAGGTCCCCCAAAGTGGCTGACAAAGACACTTGAAAGTGTTCATCCTGATGAGGTTGGAAAGACAGGAACTAGAAACTCAAACCAGCAAAATGGAGGTGATGTAGATGACTCTAATTCACCTGTTGATATGGATGTTTCTTATGATTGTGAATTGAACTTGTCTACAGATTTTGAACCAACTTCCTTCAAATAAGTTGCTTCTCATGATGAATGGAAAGAAGCGATGCAAAAGGAGTATGATGCCCTCATAAAGAATGTCACTTGAAAGCTGGTTGATCCTCCATTAGGAATCAAACCAATTGGCTGCAAGTGGATCCACAAGAACAAGTATAAAGCTGATGGCTCACTTGACAAGCACAAAGCTAGGCTTGCGGCAAAAGGTTTTGCATAGAAGGAAGGGGTCGATTATGGGGAGACTTTTGCCTCCACAGCAAAATGGGTTACCATCCGGACACTCTTTGCCCTAGCAGCTCAGAACGGTTGGAAAGTCCATCAAATGGATGTAAAAACTGCTTTCTTGAATGGAGATCTAAAAGAGAATGTTTTTATGTCCCAACCTGAAGGATTTTTTGTGGAAGGACATGAACATAAAGTATGAAAACTTGTGAAGTTCTTGTATGGCCTCAAACAAGCACCGCAAGCCTGGTATGAAAAACTAACTGAGCATCTTCTGAAACTCAATTTTAAACATTATGATCTTGATGATGCAGCTTTATTTGTCAAGAAAGTTGGCAAAGCAGTTGCATATCTTGTGGTATATGTAGATGATCTTTTGATGACAGGGAACAATGAAAGCTACATTGCATCCATAAAGAAGGAATTGGGGAAAGGTTTTGAAATGACTTATTTGGGCTATGTTCATTACTATCTTGGTATTGAAGTAACCCAAAATCCGAAGTCCATATTTATTTTTCAAAAGAAATACATTGGAGATCTGTTGAACAGGTTTGGCATGACATAATGCAATCATCTTACTACTCCACTGTAACAAAACTTAAAGCTCACATCTATTGAAGGAAAAGAATTTCAGGATGCAACAAAGTATAGATAGCTTGTAGGAAGTCTCAACTACCTAACTACTACCAGACCAGACATTTCGTTTGTTGTTGGAATCCTCTCCAGGTTTATGCAAAAGCCTTGTGAGGGACATTGGTCTGTTGCAAAAAGAGTTCTAAGGTACTTGAAGGGAACTCAAGACTTAGGAATCAAGTATACACAAGTGGACGACTTTTGCTTGATTGGATACTCTGATTCAGACTTCGATGGAGACAAAGAAACTGTGGTATCTACTTCAGGATATGTTATGAGTCTTGGATCAGGAGTTGTCTCCTGGAGATCACAAAAACAATCAGTTCCAGTAGATTCCACGACAGAAGCAGAAAACGTGGTAGCAGCTGAAGCAACAAAAGAAATTGTGTGGCTCACAAAAATTCTTGAAGATTTGCAAGTAAAACAAGTACAATCAACTCCACTCATGATTGAGAATACATCTACAATAAAGTTGGCCAAGAACCCAAAGTTCCATGATCGAACGAAGCACATCAATACCAAATATCATATTATTCGACATCATGTTGAGGCCAAAACAATCCATCTCCGTCATTGTTCCACTAATGAGCAAATTTTTGACATCTTCACCAAAGCACTTAGAAGAGAAAATCTTGAACGATTCAGAATGATGCTTGGACTCACGAACATCCCTTCAAATTAAGGGGGGGAATGTTGACACCTAATCATCAGGATTGGGTGAATATAATGTAAATAAATGATAAGTAATATGAACAATCATGGGAGATGAAGTGAATAGTCTCTCCCTCATGTATATAATAAAGACCAACCTGAAGGAATAAGATATACGAATCAGTTTGCTTTGAGGAGTTACTGCCTGGCCTGACAATGTTTTTCAAGTAGTTTTGTCACTATTACTCGGAATTTTTGGGACATGAGCTCAATGATTACCGTTCTATTAAATTTTTATATAGAATTTATAAATTTTAAATAATTTTTTTTAATATTAATTTAAATTTTATATAATATTTATATTTAAATTAATTATTTTTTTAAGTTTTTCTATTTTGAATTACAAAAAATGATCAATTTTAATTGTAAAATTATAAATTTTAAATATCTAGTTTTTAAAGAAATTAAATATAATATATATATTTAAAAATATTATTTTATTAAAAATAAAATTGAAATAATTAATCTTTCATTATATCAACATCATAAAACAAAATTTTGATAAAAATAATGAAAACTCCAAAATCTATAATATTTAAAGTTTTATAACATTTTTATTTATTTATTTGTTTATTTTATTTTTATTTTTTTTCAGTGTGGTTCACAGATACCCATGGTCACTGGGCAGCCACTATGTCCACGTTCAACACTGACTGGACCCCATCCGAAGGGGATCAACACCCCTCGCTACGGATACCCATGGTCACTAGGTAGTTGCTACATCCACATTCAACACTGAGTGGACCCCACCCGAAGGGGATCAACACCCCTCACTACATTCTCGTTCAACACTGAGTGGACCCCATTCGAAGGGGATCAACACCCCTCACTACGTCCTCGTTCAACACTGAGTGGCCCCATCCGAAGGGGATCAATCCCCTCAGCCTATTCACTGACCTGACCCCATGAACTTTCGGGAATTGACCTTGTGACCTCCCAATTGGCGAGGCAAGGCACTCATTTGACCGACTGAGCTAACTCTTGGGGCTCTATAACATTTTAAAAATATAAACATATTATTTTCATTTTTCATATTTTATTTTCAACTATAAAATTAAATTTTTTTCTCATGCAATACCTAGTGGTGAAGTGGTAACAAAATGTGAAAAACTCAAAAATCTATAATATTTAAACCTACCCAACATTTTGCAAATATAAGCATATTATTTTAGCTTTTCATATGATTTTTTTTTTTTTAATTAAATTATTTTTTGGTATAATACTGCATATTTTATATCTCGTTTATGGGTTCCTTTTGTTATAGTGTAGTTGCTAGGTTTGATTTTGGACTTCACATAGATTATTCCAATGGATTGTGCATTCAACATAGTAAAACATATATGCACTACTAAAACCGAATATGTTTTATTAGACCCCAAAAAAGTGAGAGATCAGTTGATATTCTTGAACATTTTATTTCTACAATCTAAAAAAAGAAGAGAAAAAAGTTTTTAGACCACCACAATTTTGCTAAATTAACAAGTCAAAAAAGTAGTGTAACAAAAAATTTTAGTTTAATGAAACTCTCAAATCAAACAAAAATTTGAAATATATAATTTAATAAAACCACAAACTCAAATGAAACTATTCGAACCAACAAGAAAGAGGAAAATTACCAACTAACGGAGAGGAAAAGCACCTTCTAAGGAGCCACACCAATCCTCTAAACAAGTTTTCGTTCAAATTTCCTTCCACCAAAGTGCGTCTATCCCACCATATAGCTCATGTGTAACCGAGTGAGATAACAACAAAACTAATAGTCAAATGTCATCTAAGTGACCCACAACCAATTTTGAAACTAAATCTGCTAGCAACTCATTTATAACATGTCACTCTTTACACAAAGAGTTATAGCATTGGAAAAAGGATTATTGGAGGTTAGAATGTTTATTATGATAATGATAATAATTGTTAGTCAGTTGATCTTCGTATTTGGAGTAAAAAAAGGTTTTTTTTTAGACTCTTGTCACCCCTCTTATTTTATATGGATGTGAAGTTTGGGGTTGAAGTATATCTAGAGAGTTGTGGAGAAAGATTGAGATGATTCAAAAGTAATTTATAATCTACAACCTCAAGATCAAGGAAAATATTCCATATATTATCCTCTAATTGAAGTTGGCATTTCCCCCATTGAAAACATGACTATGTTTAGGTATCTAATGTATAAGAAGAAAATTTATAGCATGGAATCCAAGAGGCTTCCCAAAATTGCTTCTAACTTTAGTCAAAACCCCCACTTGTGCCTCAAGTGTGGGTGTCATAAGGATGCGTAGTCTTGGCTCAACCACTTGGGGAGGATATGTTGTTAACTTTCCTCCTAGCTATTCTTGAGCACGACACGAGTATGATAGAGGATATGTTGTTAACTTTTAATCTTGAGCACGACACGAGTATGATAGAGGATATGTTGTTAACTTTTAAGGTGTTTGTATGATGGAAGGAAACAAACCAGAGGTTGTGGCCTTCCCATGAATTTTGTCTCAGTATGAAGCCAGGCGACTAATAATCTCTCTCTTGCTTCTACTACTATTCCATCTAAGTAATTGAAAGGTAACTATGTGTGTAGAGTACAACATTAAGAAGGACTTTTACTAATAATTTTCCATCCTCTTTTATAAAATTCTTAATTTTTCTCATTGAGTTTTCATTAATCTTTATAGAATCTTTTAAAATTACAATACAAACATCTCTATCTCTTTTAATGTGTGTGACCATTTCTTCAAACCAAGCATCTTTATATCGGTTGAAGGAATAGTAACATTAAAGGATATGTTTGTATGGTAAATTTAAAGAATTTGATAATGAGTAATGAAAAAGCATCCAGAAAAGTTAAGAAATTTATAAGGGATGATGGAAAATTATCAGTGGAGGTGGTTCTTAATGATGTAAGACCCATTCATCCACACACCGTTACCTGTAAATTGCTTAGATGGAATAATTAGTAGAAAGATTGCTAGTAGCGTGGCTTCATAATGAGACAGATTTCATGCGAAGGCCACAATTTTTGGTTGGTTTCCTCACCTCATATGAACATATCTTAACAACCTATCCTCTATCCTCCATTGTACTTACATCCTCCTCAAAAAAAAATAACTAGGAGAAAATTGGACTTTGATGGCTCAGGTTGATTCCTCAATCTCTCTTGATATCTTTAGATTTTGTTGCTCTCTTTATTTTTTCATGTTATAGCTCTTTCAAAGTACATCTGAATATGTTGGAGACTCGTTTCACAATTTTGTATTGTAAATACTATTTAACTATTTTATTGTATCATTTAATTGTTGTTGTATATTAATTATCTATTTTTTTTAGTTAATTTTATTATTAGAGGCTTTCATGATATAATTTATTAAATTTTATTAATTATTTATAACATTCCAAATTTATTTATTCAATTTAATAAATAAAAACTTTAAACATAAATTATAAATTCTACGTAAGAACCAAATTTCTTTCTAATAAAAGTTTAATTTCAAATTAAAAATGTATTTATGCTATTCACCCAGCTATGTAAAGATCAAAAGCCATGGGAGACATCGATCCTGCTGCTGGAAGAGTGTAGAGGGGTGGAACTTTTAACATCAATGCCATAAGGAAATTAGAGCATATATATTTTTATTATCGCTTGGAATACCAAACGCTATAAATAATATCATAAAAAATACCAAACGCTATAAATAATATCATAAAAAATACCAAACGATATAAATAATAAAAAAGATGCAACGGCAACGGTTTATGTTGAACAGAGCCGGGAAAATAAAGAAGCTTGAATTCTCCTTTTAGCTGTTCCACTTCTTCAGAATATGGTAAAAACTACAAACAAATAAAATGAGTTACAGATATTTCTATTTCTCTCTCGTACGGGAAAAATCACTATAATTACTAAAATCCTTGAAATGGAATAGGAATGTAATCTCATGGGTTTGTAGGTTGAATGAAATGCTTATGTCTCTTTACATGCAAACAAAAAGAAAACGTTTAAAAATGAAAATAAGAAGTTTAAATTCAAAGTAAACAAAAGCATTATAATGACTAAAATCCTTAAATTGGAAGAGGAATGTAATCTCATGGATTTGCACATTAAATGAAATGTTTATGCCTCTCTACATGTAAATAAAAAAGAAAAAAATAGTCTTGTTTTGGACCTACAATACCTGGAGAAATATGAAAATATTCACATGTGAGAACTGTGTTTCTTCTTAGCCCTTTTCTGCATCTCAAACCAACTCTTAATCCCTGTTGCCCCTTGATAGATTTAGAGTTAAGATTGATCTACCCTAGTTTAATTTCCTCTTTAAATAGCCTATATTCCACATGAATACCATGGGTCAATACCACGAGCTCTCAAATACCTGGAGCTCAAAAACCACTAGCAACTTGATCAAGTCTTGTTTATGTTAATTACTTAACAAAAATTAATAAAAAATAACATCGTTATCATCATACTTGGTTGGGAGACCCCCTCTGCCCAATAAAGATACCCATATCCCATGAGTTGTGAAAATCCGGAGTTCGATAATGTTTAATTATTAATTTTATTATTTTATTTTTATATAATTTGACAAAGTCGAAATTTTACGAGGCAAAACGGGACATTACATCTCTTCCACAATGAGGAGAGCACCTATTGATGCAATAATTATTAATTTACGAGTTTAATTCCCCTTTTAAATAAACTATATTCCACCTTAATATTATGAGTCAATATTTATTTTTATTTTTATTTTTATGTAATTTGATTAATGATTCCACATACATCTAGGTTGGTTTAGTTATTAATTATAATTAATCATAGTTATTAATTGTTTTTTATTTTATTTTTATTTTCATGTAATTTGATCAATTTGAAACAAATCTCTTAGACATTGGGTTGGAGAGGGCTCAATTATAGTATTAGCATAGATCCATCTTAACTCTAGATCTACCAAGATCCAAGAGGGTTCAAATCTCTTTTCACTCTAAAACAGGTTTGCACTCTAAAAGAGGCTCAATAAGGGTTTTGAAAATTTTAAGCCCAAAAACTTTAGGGTAAAATTAACTATTTTACCTTAATTTTATTTAATTATTATTATTATTTTTATTAATTTAACTTTAATTTTAATGTAATTTGACCAGTTCAAAATATTTACATAATCATTAACTTATTCATCATAATTATTAAAAAATAATAATTATTATAAAAAAGAAAGGAAAAAATGTCCACAGGGTCTTGGATAAAGGGTTCTCGAGTGCTCGGGTGCTCTCCTTGATGTGAAGTCATCGGTTCAATTTCTTTCCCGAGTGATATAAAGTCATTGGTTGCAATTCAATCATTTTCTTATTCAAATTGATGATGAGTTGGCCCAACCTTCCAACAATCCTCTCACTGAAAATATAGTGCCAAGAAATCGATGTTAACATATTCCCATAACTTTCTCTAATGTCTTTGAATGCATCACATTCCAAAATGAAATGTTATTCCAATTCCGCTACCCTAGATGTGCAAAATATACACACTTGTTCTTCCCAAGCTTCCTTAGGCCTTTTCCATTGTCATGTTTCACACCGAAGTCGATGCGAGTTGGTTCTTAATTGAGCAATAAGAACCTTTTCCATCCACATAATTCTAGCTCCAACGAACTCTTTTTGCTGTAGATCACATGTAGGGTTGATGTGAAGTCATCGGCTGCTCTCCGTGATGTGAAGTCATTGGTTCAATTTCTTGCTTGGGTGATATATTGGGCATGATGTGAAGTAATCATTTCAATTCCCTGCCCATATTGGGGTGATATATTAAACATGTTGAAGATGGATTGGGGTGATATATTAGACATGTTGAAGATGTAGTGCTCTCCTTGATGTGAAGTCATTAGTTCAATTTATTGCTCGGGTGATGTGAAGTCATCGGGTGCTCTCCTTGATGTGAAGTCATTGGTTCAATTTCTTGCCTCGGTGATATATTGGACATGATGTGAAGTGATCGGTTCAATTCCCTGCCCATATTGGGGTGATATATTGGACATGTTGAAGATGGATTGGGGTGATATATTAGACATGTTGAAGATGTAGTCCTACGTCTATGGGACCATTAGTTCCCTTCTTTTCGCCTTTTTCAATTCAATCATTTTCCTATTCAAATTGATGATGAGTTGGCCCAACCTTCGAACATGTACTTTCAACAAATCAAATGAAATAATATTTTAAGGTCCACGAGACTAGAAATAGTCTATGGGACCGTTAGTTCCTAGCTTTTCGCCTTTTGCAATTCAATCCTTTTCTTATTCAAATTGATGATGAGCTGGCCCAACCTTCCAACAATCCCCTCACTAAAAATATAGTGCCAAGAAACCGATGTTAACATATTCCCATAACTTTCTCTAATGTCTTTGAATGCATCACATTCCAAAATGAAATGTTTTTCCGATTTCGCTGCCCTAGATGTGCAAAATATACACACTTGTTCTTCCCAAGCTTCTTTAGGCCTTTTCCATTGTCATGTTTCACACTGAAGTCGATGCGAGTTGGTTCTTAATTGAGCAATAAGAACCTTTTCCATCCACATAATTCTAGCTCCAACGAACTTTTTTTGTTGTAGATCACATGTAGGGTTGAATTCCTCAATGTAGTACTTCTTCTTTCTACCCAACTCTTTTCCCCATGCCCATTTACAAAACTTCTCCATAACAAAAATCTTTAGCTCCTTGCTATTTGTGGGATAGGCATTGAGGTAGATATTCTATTTTTGCAACCATATGTAGTTTTGTTTCATCCATGTTTTCTTTGTTTCACTCATGTCTTCATTGAAGATCACTGATGCAGGATCATTAGCTCAAAACTATCATTGTATTGTAGTAGACATGTTAGGATATTCTGACACATAGGAAATAGTTAAGTATAACTTGGTCTAGTATAGAGTTAGGTAAAGTGTGTTTCTTTACTATGTACTTTTGTAACTTACAATCCGATGGTCATGATATGTAGTGATCCGACGGTTCATTCTCTCCTCGGTATTACCGACACTTGATCCGTGTCTTAACACCCGATTGGTCCATGATCTCTATTTAAAGAGCATGGAGGGTCATTTGTAGGTTAACTGTTCATGAGAGAAGGTTATGTAAAATTTCATTCTTTTATTAATAAATTGCCTAAAGTGGGCGTGTTGGCTCAGGCCGTGGACTGTTTCCCTCTTTGAGGGTTTTAACCACATCAAAAATACTGGTGTATTGATCTGTGATCTGTTTGTGAGCGGTGTCCTTTGGTGTTCTGTCTGAGGAACTTACCTTCTAAATTCCTACATGGTATTAGATCTATTTGAGGGCCGCGTCCATTGGTGATCCAAATCTGAAGCCGGTAGAACTGCATCCGACTGTCGTTTCCTAGATATGTTGTTTCTGACTGCTTTTGGGCCGAGGGGACTACATGTACTTTCAACAAATGAAATGAAATGATATTTTAAGGTCCATGAGACTAAAAATAGTCTATGGGACCATTAGTTCCTAGATTTTCACCTTTTGCAATTCAATCCTTTTCTTATTCAAATTGATGATGAGCTGGCCCAACCTTCCAACAATCCCCTCGCTAAAAATATAGTGCCAAGAAACCAATGTTAACATATTCCCATAACTTTCTCTGATGTCTTTGAATGCATCACATTCCAAAATGCAATGTTTTTCCGATTCCGCTGCCCTAGATGTGCAAAATATACACACTTGTTCTTCCCAAGCTTCTTTAGGCCTTTTCCATTGTCATGTTTCACACCGAAGTCGATGCGATTTGGTTCTTATAAAGCCATAGAATTGGTCACTAATGAGTAGCAGCCTTTGCCTTTGCATAATCCTCCTCCGGAACTAGGTAAAGAAGTGGTGAAAGTAATCAATGGATGGGAGGAAACCGGAAACCAATGAATGGAACAGGGTGACTCCAATTCCCATAGTACAATCCCTAGGAGTTTCATAGCGGGGTAAATATGAATAAAGCGGGAGAGAGGATCGAAGCAATTGGACGACCAAGAGAGATATTTTAGTGCAAAAATACTGCTTAGTATTAAAAACTATATTGACCTCTAACATATGGCATACTGTAGCGAGTTTGTCAGAATAACCAAAAAAAAATCAATCGAAAAGGGCCTTCAGTACTCATACAGAGTGATCTTGCCTCTTATAAACCTTCATGATTATATGCAGAGTTTTGAAGGACACACAGAATTGAGCAATAAGTACTACAATGAATAACACTGTGGATTTTCCGAATTCTATTTCTCAAAAACCATTCCACAGAAACCTACAAACTAACACATAATTATAGTTCCAATGAACTCTTTTTGTTGTAGATCACATGTAGGGTTGAATTCTTTAATGTAGTACTTCTTCTTTCTACCCAACTCTTTTCCCCATGCCCGTTTACAAAACTTCTCCATAACAAAAAACTTTAGCTCCTTGCTATTTGTGGGATAGACATTGAGGTAGATATTCTATTTTTGCAACCATGTGTAGTTTTGTTTCATCCATGTTTTCTTTATTTCACTCATGTCTTCATTGAAGATCATTGATACATGAGCATTAGCTCGAAATTATCATTGTATTGTAGTAGACATAGGGGGTCTTGTGTTTTCAAGGAAGTTGGATTCCTATGTATGTAATTATTAATGTTTTGAGTGGTTAATTAGATAAGTGTGAGGATATTTGTAAATGCTTTCGAATGAAGGAGAACATGGGTGATTAATGATGTTTAGAGAGTTAGAAATCAATTGAAATTCTTGGACTAGAAAGTGGTTTCATGATTCGAGGAGCTAGAGAGAACTCTCAGGGATAAGTAGGAGTTAAAAGTGGACTTAGAGAATATTGAGGTGTTAGTTCAGTAGATTAAGGATCTGAACTAGAATTAGTTCAACAAAACCTTTTTGTATAAAGGTAAGCCTAAAAGGCGAGTACGAGTTAGACAGTGAGTACTTAGAGAAGTAGTAAGAGAGTAGCTAGCGAGTCAAAGAGTCGGATTGTAAGCCTACGAGTAGGAGAAGAAAGGCCACTGACCAGAAAATCAGGCTAAAGAAAGAATCTTGTGTAAATACTTGTTTATTAATACAAACAACTCGATTCAGAGTTTGTACAATGTGTATTGTGTAATTGAATTATAATCTGTGTTTGGCTAGAGTGTTTCTGCATAAATTATGTTGCAGGTGCAGAACAGAGATGAAATAAAGAGAAGCGTAACAGAGCAACTTCCAGCTGTGGTTGGGTAGAAGTTGTTGAGGCAATTCCACAATTGCAATTATGGGTAGAGTTGTCTTAAATATAACAATTCCAGAAAAAAGAGTGTTGGGTAGAATTGTTAGTCGGTGAATGGTTCGAGGAGAGAACCATAGAGTGTTTGTTTGGTCTCTGTACACACATTGACAATACAGAAGAAAGATTTTGGTGCTATAGTGAAGAAGGAGGAACATAAAGGTATGAATGGATTTAAATTAAGGATAGAAGTAGTGATGAAACAACGAAGGGCCAGAATCTTGAAGAAGTAAAAGCATCAAAAACATTAAAGAATTGGCGTAGAAACCCAAGTGAATAGAAGAGCGAAGAATGGAAGTGTTGATGCACAGTATCCGTTGGATCTAGAAGATCAACAAACGAGATTTGTTCATGATGAGCAATCAGGATTAAGTCATAAGACAAAGCTAATAAATGAAAGGCAAAGATTCAATCTAAGTATTGGTGGAAGGAGAAAGATGGGAATCGATCTGGACCATAGGATTTAAAGGCTTCATAATCCAACGGATATCGAGCCGTAAGTTGATTAAGTGTTAACGGCCAGATCAGACCCAAACCTTTATAAATTGAGGGTTTATAATTCCCATCGGGTCCGAAAAGGATTTAGACCTCGTGTAAGTGTTCCACCCGACATCATTTGGGACTGTCAGATCAAGCAGATCTAGATCAATGGTCACAAAACATTAAGCTACTTTGGTGATCGGGAAAATACATTAGCCGTCGGATCAAGGACAAGATCGACGGTGAAGAAAGATTGTGATTGCGATAAATGGAAGCATCGGGTAATGTGCGAAGACCGAGGAAAAAGCGAATAACCATAGTTATAGAGTGGGGTTGGTTATATATGTGCAGCTTAAGGATTGGGTTGAGTTTAATAAAGAGTTAAGTTATAAAGTTTCGATAGGGAGACTAATGAAGGGTTAGACTATGGGAGGTATAATGAAAAGTTCCCGCTTGAAGATTAAATGAAGAACCTTAACCTTAGATTATGAAGGTTTGACCAAGGTACTAATAGAAATTCTTGGGATTCAAGAGAATATGCATGGTGGATGCATATTGTGGGTATAGCGAGGTGTTAGCCGTGTGTTAATAACATTAGGCCATCTACCTACTCCCATTTTATCAATTCCTTTTAGATGTCTTATGAGATGCACCATAGAAATTGGTTCGATGGGAATTGCTCCTATTTCACTCAACATTATCTCATAAGGTATTGAACTTTTTATTTTGAACTTGCTCATGATTAAGCATTTTTGGATTTTTCAATTTGTTTCCATTTTGGGACGGGGGTGGTGCTAACCCACAATTTGCACCCATATAGCATCACTAGACAAACTAGGAGTCCACAATTCACACCCATATAGCATCAATCGACAAACTAGGAGCCCAAAAAGCACTTAATCATTTTCCAATCCTATAATTGCCTCTCTAAATCCCTCAATTTTATTTTTAATTATATGTATGAATTTCTTTGATAAAATCATTCACTCATTAACCAAAATTTATTAATTATATATCATTCAAATTACAATTTAATTGAATCTATTTTATAAAAATTTAAGAATTAAATTGATTGGGGATATATGTTCTAGAGCTCATAAATCAAACCTGTAGAAGACCTATGGCTTGGATTGGGGAACATTTCAGTTTTGGTAAAGCCTAGATCTATGGGACATTTCAGTTTCGTTGGAGCACGAATTCATTGGTAGTGTAGTCCTAGTGGAGCCGAGAACTTCATATAAAAGCATTGTGATCTCTTAAGACTACCAAAGGAAGCTTAGTGATAAAAAGGGTGAGATAATATTCGGACTATCTGTGGAGAGATTAAACCCACGGATAGTAATCAAATTGGGAAAAAATGGATATATAATTTTAGAGCGGTAATATAATATTCAAACCTATGTTTGTTGGGAGCTCAGATTATACTACAACGAATAGAGAGCTTCGACTTGTGCAAGTGTCGGACTAGTAAACAGTTTGAGAAACTCAGATTATAGTAACAACATTTAGGAAGATCTTGTTGTTGAAGCATTGCGAAGGCTTCCTTTGAGAGTTATTGAAGAATCCCTTGAAGAGGCTTAGAGAAGGTGCAAAACTTCATATTGAATACATCCTAAAGGTATTGGAGATATTATTGGAGACTATGATCCGTTAAAGAAATCATGAGGTGATTTTGGAGATATTTTTTTGGGTGACATGAAGAGTAGTGGTGACACCTTCAAAGAAAAAAAGGTTATCATTTATGATGTGATTTGGAGGATGCATTGCTGAATATAGATAGGGATCGTTGTAGAATATATTAAGAGCCATAAAGAATCATCAAACTTATCTTGACGAATTGCAACTGAGGGTTGGAGCCCTAGAGGTATGAGCCTCATAGAGACAATGTTGGTGCCTTGGGAAGATGGGGTTGAAGCCTCGTGAAGTCCAATTTTGTGCTTGGAAAATTACAGATTGAAGTAGAGGGTTGGAGCCCTAGAGGTTAGGAGTCCTCAAGAAGACTAGATTCGAGCTTGTACGAGAGATAGGGTTGGATCCCTAGAGGTTGGTGCCTCAAATTGATAAGGTTGGAGCCTTGGGAAGTCTAAGTTGGTGCTTGGCAAAATACAAGTTGGAGCCTGGGAGATTGAGGATTGGCGTCTTCATCTAGGTTGGATCCCTACACATTATTGTATTGGATTTATTCTAAAGAGGATTGGAGTCCTCCTCATAGATTAATAAAATTATTATTTTATCATTGTTCATTTTTTATTCTAATTATAAGTGATCTTAATTGGTAAAAAATAATAATAATAAATAAATTCTTAAGTCCCTATAATACGTGTGTATTTCCCCATTATTATTGTCATTGTAGCCCTTATTTTTATTGTTGTGCCCACGTTGTCTGCATATTGTTATTAGTGTGCCCCATAGAAGCCCACTATTGTTATTGCTGTTCCTTTTTATATTGTGACCCCTTAGCCTCCTATATATAGAAAGGAGGTTTCGTGATTTGAATCATCCAAGAATTATTCATTTATGTAATGTAAAGGAGGTTTCCTCCTTGAAGAGACTAATTTTGAAGTCGTTGATTTCTCTTCTTCTATTTTGTGAGTTGGTTGCATAACATTTGTTATTAGAGCTTTGGATTTTAGGGTTTCATTGCTTCAAACAAGCCCTTGTGGAATTTCCACTATAAATTGTTTTCTTGAAGCTTTAGATACTGAAAAAAAAAACCTGATTGATATGATATCTTGATGAATTTCATGTCGAATTTAAGATCTTGTCTTGCTATATTTTCAGAGATATGATCCAAGAAGTTATGGTTTTTGTAGGCTCCCAAATTCCATATCAAACAGGTGATATTGGGAAAACTATCATAACTTTCACTCTAAGCATCAGATTCAAATATCGTAAAATGCTACATAAGGAGGACGGACTATAGTTTATTGGGTATCATTTTTAGGTCCGAAGGTAAAAACAGTGACATGTGGCACTTCATACAAGTTCTCTCTACGGAACCAATCTATAATCGGGTCATTGTGGGAGATTAGGCATAACTATTTCTTGGAGAATCCAATCTTGATCATACTTGTGGGCTAGAAAGAGGACTCAAAGGTATACCACATGATGAAATCTCATACCTTTAAGATCCAAAATTACTGAGATAAAACAAATTCAAAATCGAGCGCCTACAAAGAGAAAAAAAAATTGTATTTTTTAAAAATTTGCATAAGTTTTGTTTGAAAAAATATTTTGAAGTGATTCAAAGGGCACAATGAAGCATAAAATCATTAATTGATGCCCCGAAGAAAGAAAATGGAAAAACTAGTAAGAAACCCAAAATTTATACTACGACTCATAAAGAGAAAGAAGAAATGAATTTGACCATATCTGGTAATGCATTGGCAAGAATTACCACTCCTCAAACTCTCAAGATATAAGAACATATAAAGAAGAAAAAGGTAATAGTTTTGATTGATTCGGGTAGTACCCATAATTTTATTCATTGTAAGATAGCCAAGGAATTGAATTGCTTCCTATATCGAGAGTGTCAAGTGATGGTTGCAAATGGAGGAACCATAAAATGGAAAGTACCATAATATCAAGTTATTCATCAGAGAATATGCATTGAATAGTCCAATTATTTCCATTCCAATGGGTGGTGCTGAAGTTGTACTAGGAGTCCAATGGCTAAAATCTTTAGGTACAATAGCTTTTAATTTTCAAGAACTTTTCTTGAAATTGTTTTGGGAAGGAAAGGAAGTTGAATTGAGGGGTACCGCATGGAAACCAGAAAATATAATAAGCTCTAATGGCATGAAAAAGCTTCTAAAGAAAGAACAACGAGGCATAATCTGCAGCAATTCACACTAACATTAATTTTCAAGTTAGTGTTCCAAAAATATTAGCATTGTTGGAATCACATTGGAGTTAAAGGATACATTTATGTGAAGGTTTTTAACTATTAGTAAAATAAAATAATTTTAGTTTAATAATTAATTTCTTTATAATGTCATTATAATTTTTTTTTTAATTTTTTTTAAATTTTATGTAATTTGATTGAGTTAAAATATTTACCAGTCTAGATTCATTTTAACTCTTGATCTACTAAAAACTTTCTATATTTACTTGAGCGAGCCGACGGAGGGAACGCAGTGGGAGAACAGAGGTAACAGTTCTAGGGTTTTCAGACCTAGGGTTTGAAGCTAGACAGGGACAGGGTCAGGGTGGCAGAACTGTTCAGAAGGGGACAGATCCTGACCCGAAAGATGGTAAACGAGGGGTCCATAGGGACCCCCACATACAAACAGATAATCATGAATAAACAGCCAGCACAGGAAGGGGTGCAGATATTAGGGCTTGAAAGGTCAAAGCTAGAGGTAGGAACCAGCAAGGACAGAATTGAAAACGGGGAAAAGGTGGAGCAGTCTGCTCATAAGCTGAAAGGGAAAGAGGGGAACCGAAGAGAAAATGGTAATAGAAAAGCAAAGGATACGCAGGCCAACCCCGCACAGGAGAATAACCAAGAGAAGGAGCAAGAGAACAATGAGAAAACCACTTCAGAGAAAGAAATCGAGGCAAGGAAGAATACTCAAGAAAATATCACTAACAAACCCACTCAGGGACCATGCAAACCAAAAGTGGAAGAAGTCCTAAGAGTGGTGCTAACGGACCCCTAAATACAAGCCTACAGAGACCACATGACTGAGCATGCAGTGATTTGCAAGTTCATGGGACTGTGGCCAACGGAAAGAGCGTTATGTCAATGGATAAAACAAAAATGGAAACCCAAAGGAGATGTCAGTCTGCACCTCGGAGCAAAATATTTCTTCACAGTTGTTTTTTCCAATCTAGAAGACAAGGAAAGAATATTTGATGGAGGCCCCTAGTTTTTTGCTTCAGCGGGCCTCTACATGAAACCATGGAAACCTAACTTTGTGCCAGAGAAGGAGACCTTCACGCAGGTGTGAGTCTGGATTCGCCTCTTTGCACTCCCAATAGACTATTGGGGCTTTGCTTCTCTTAAACAAATAGGTGACAAGTTGGGGATGTTTATCAAAGCTTCAGAGGCCACACTGCAAAGAAGATATACTTCCTGTGCTCGGATCTGTGTGGAGATGGACATTTTAGGGGCATTGCATGAAGGTTTGTGGCTGGAATACAGGGATGAGGACTACTTCCAAGCTATTAACTATGAGCAAATTCCATTTCGTTGCAGGAAGTGCCATGAGCATGGACACTTAATCAGGTAATGTCCATTAAACACAGCACCAGAAACACACAAGGAAGAACAAGAAGGAAATTTCAAGGACACCTTCATTCGACCAAGAGCAAAACAGAGAGCAAACAGGAAGCGACCAAGCAAAACAAGTGCAACACGAAGTAACACAAGCAATTATTTTGAAGTATTGCAAACCGAAACAGACTCAGAGGACCATAATAAGGAGAATAAGACCAATGAATCAAACAAAGCATCAACAGAAGCAGTGACCAAAGGAATGGAGGAGGATATTCCAAACAACATTGAAAAGAATCAAGAAGGCACATAAGGAGCAGATGAGGACTTAGAAATGTTTATAAGTGACATAGGTAGTGAAGAAATGGAACTCCATGAGGTTTGGTGGAAGATTGGAGAAAGAAGGGGATGGAAAACATATTGGAAGAGGAAGTTATGAAAATCAATGAAATACTCATAGCCAAGCAACAGGCAGAGTTGGAGATGCAAAATAGGAAACTGGGCATAGCAAAAGGAATGGGACTCCAAACAAAAAGTGTACTTCAAACAACCACCAACTCCAAACAAAGGAAGAAAAGAGGGCGCAAATCCAATAATGAAGCATTGCAGGAAATGGGACATATGCTCTTAAACTCTGGTAAGATGAAAGCTCTAGAAGCCTTTTCTCTTAGATCCTAATTCTTTATGTATTAAAATGAAGGTCATCTCTTGGAATGTTTAAGGGCTCAACGGCCAAACAAAACAGAGACTGTTAAAAAGGAAGGTCCATAAGGAAAAATCGGATATTATTTTTGTGCAAGAAACCAAATGTGCAAGTAATATTATTAAAGATGTAAGCATGAAGCTAGGTAGACGAATGGAATATGTGGAAATAGACATTCATGGGTGGGAGGGAGGTTTAGTGACTTGGTGGAATCCTCATTTAATCAAAATCCTCTCCTCGGAGGCCACCAGACACTTCATAGCCTTAGAAATTCAAATGATAGGCAACTCAGAAACCTATTTGTGCATCAATGTCTACGGGCCTCAAAGGTTAGAAGAAAAATTCATGTTCCTAAGAACTTTATTGAATCTGAAGCTTAGATATCCCAGAGTGAAAGTAATCATAGGGGGCATTTCAATATGATAACCTCGCTATCATAGAAGAAGGGAGGAATCAGGAAACTCAACAAGGATTTTGAAGCCTTCCTAGATTTCATTGTGGCAGCTAACTTAGTGGATATTCACCCCAGGAGTGGAGCTTACACTTGGAACAACAGAAGTGGAGGGGAAAGGCAAGTCGCCTCTCATCTTGACATATTTCTTGTATCTGAAAGTCTTCTGTTGGAGGGTGTAATAGTAGACTCTGACATTCTTCCTTGTGGAGGGTCGGATCATTAGCAAATATCTCTAATGGCTATTATACAGGTTACTCCTAGAAATAAACCTTTCAGGTTTGAGAAATTTTGGCTTGATCACCCGAATTTCAACTTGTCAAGAAGTGGTGGCAGGAACCATTGGACATCAGAGGCACCAAAATGTACAAACTTCAAGGTAAACTAAGATACATCAAAAATAAAATCAAAGAATGGAACACAAAAGTCTTTGGGAACATATTTAAGGAAAACGCCAAGATAGAAGAGAAGCTGGAGAAGATTCACAAAGACTGGATTATGGGGGACAGTAACCCAGACACTGCAAACAAAGAAATTTTTTTAATGCAACAATGGCAGCACCGGTGCCAACAGGAAGAAATCCTTTGGAAACAAAAGTCTAGGATCCAATGGCTCAAGGAAGGAGAACAGAACACCAAGTTCTTTCATAGATCGGCACTCGACTATAGAGGTGTCAATAAGATCCTCATGCTCAAAAGGGAACAAGGGGATATCATTGAGAATAATCAAGGAATTTCTACCCTGCTAACTGAGCATTTCAATAGCATAGCTCAGGAACCAGCGATAAACAGAACAGAAGCAATAGTTGAACTCATCAAATCCATTCCCAAGTCAATTTCTAATGAGAAAAACCTTGCTTTAACCAGAGAAATCTCCTTAGAAGAAGTGGAGGAAGCAATGAAGGATATGCCTAATGACAAAGTGCCTGGGCCTGATGGCTTTACCATCAATTTTTACAAGGCATGTTGGGAAAATTTTAAGTATGAGGTCTGGGAAGTGGTGGAGGATCCACGACGTTCTACCTCAATTCTCAAATCTCTAAATTCTACCTTCCTAGCCGTAATCCCTAAAGAAGAGGAAGCCATCACCCCTGCTAAATTCCGGCCTATTTCTTTATGAAATGTTCTTTATCAGATTATCTCTAAAGTCATAGCAAATAGATTGAAACCCATTCTTACAGGCCTCATTTCAGAGGAACAATCGGGTTACGTTGAAGGAAGACAAATTCTGGACAATATCCTGTTGGCCCGGGAGATGATTCATACACTTCACTCCAGGAGAGTTGCAGGCATGATGATGCAACTTGATTTATCACAGGCTTATGATAAAGTCAACTGGAACTATCTTGAAGCTATCTTGACAGCTTTCGGGTTTGCTAATCATTGGATAAAATGGATTTTAGCCCTAATTAAATCGACTAGATTTTCCATACTGGTTTTTTTTTTTTTTTGTAAGTAAGAATTTGTATTAAGGAACAAAAATATTGTACAAAAGGGCTGCCCGGGCTAACTAGAGCCCGCGGCCAAGAAGAGAACAAGACATCTTAACCAAAAGACCTCCTACAGATCCCCAAAGAAACAGGGCAGCCGGCAAGGATGAACTATCCACCTCGGCTCGGAGGAGTCGAAAGGAAGACAACAGAGCTAGACTAGAAGCTGACAGAATTGGCTAGGAGGCAAGAGCATTACTGGGGATTCAACCCATCTTGAGTGGAATCCTCAGTTCGGCCCTTTTTCCCTTTCTTCTTACCAACTTTGACCCATCCAAATTGATCCTGAATGGATGGCAGAACTTGCAGACTATGCTGGGCGGACGGGGAGATCTCCTTGTCTGAGTCCGAAGGAGAGGTTTCATGAGTTCGTTTCTGCGAGAGAGGAGGGGCCATGGACTTCACAGGGCCTGTTGGGGGTGGGTCCTGTGCGAGCGAATCATCCATCCCGTCCTCGTTCTCTTCCTCTTCATCAGAGCTGGAACTAAAATCATCCATGAGAGGCGGGTCACAAGCCTTCCGCTTTTGGATTTCGGCTTGGGAGAAGTCTTCTTCTTTTGGGTAGGGATCGCTGGGCAAGATCGATGAAGGTGCCCTGTGAGATGGCAATTTCTGCAGCAGAATGTTGTGTTCTCGTAATCTAGTGTCTGAGACCAGTGGAAGTCTCCGATTTTCAGAATGATCTGATCAGGTAATCCTTTGCTCACGTCTATTTCTGCGCAGATTCTGGCGAAGGTGTAGAGGCGCTTTTCCAATCTGGAAGTATCTGTGACTAGATGGAGGCCTAGAGAGTTACCAATTCCTTCAAACACAGCAAAGTGCCATAAATGGACCGGGAGGTTGGGAAGTCTGACCCAGATGGGGAGCTTGGTAATAACAGCTGTAGAAGGATCAAAATCTGGGAACCAAGGAGTTAAGAAGAGACCTGCTGAGTTCCAGAACCAAGGACCCCCAGTTAATGCTTTCTGATAATCCTCACTATCAACGAAGACAACAATGAAGAAACCTTTAGAACAGAAAAGCACCTTGCAATTGTTGGTCCAGTTGGAGTAAACCCATTTGTAGAGATCCTCTGTACGAGGCCATAACCCATTGAACCTGCAAATAATGCCAAATTCTGCAAGCAGTTGGCCCTGCCTGTCCATCGTTGGATGCTTTATTTCTATGGAGGGGGTTTCTTCCAGCTTGTCCACCAAAAACGGTTTTGGAGCTTGGGCTGGAGTAGCTGAGTTCTTGGGTTTCTGAGCATGGACAACATCTCTGTAAGAAAACGCTGCTGCTGAAGATGACTGTCCTGTTGCTCCCCCTCTCAAACGAAGGGAGAGAAAGATCGAAGCATTTCTTTGGATGTCGTAAAAAGAAAGGGGCAGGAGATCTTCAAGTTGTTTACCTTTGAACAGAAGCCTTTGAGAAGCAGAGGGAATCCCCGTTCTGAGGTTCAGTGCTTGCTTGAGGTCTTGCACAAGATCAGAAGGGCTCACCAACTGAAGCATTGTTTTGCCTGAGAGGAGCACAACAAGGATCTGAAAAGATTCAGGATGCTTTGGCGAAAGTCGCTCTCTGCAAAACTGAGAAGAGAAGACGGTGGAACAGGCACAGCTTGTTAAGGGCCCCATCTGCGCTTGATTAAAATTTCCTTGCGCTGGGCAGTGGGTGAAATGAGTCCTTGGGAAAGGCTCGAGAAGTCTGAAGCTGGCCAAATCCATCTTAGCTGGGCCAGACAGAGGCAGGATTATCCGCCGAAGCTGTGTCTCACAACAATATCTTAGGGCTCTGCCCCAAGAGCCCAAAGCTTTTTGTGGTGTTTCGTCAAACACTTGCCATGCATCCTCCCTACGCAGGAAAATTTCAAAGTATTTAAGAATATCTGGAAGCAAATTTAATTCCAGACTGCTACTTCCTGAGGGGAAAGCAGACGGAAGCTGAATCGTGGGAAGGGAGAGGAGAAACGAAGTCCTACTTCTCGCCCCTGAGCTGATCTGAAGAGAGGGAGACGAGCCTAGTGCAGTTAGCAGCAAACCAAAAAAAATCGACCCCTCGAGCTGAGAGAGCTTCTGCTGTACTACAGTCATGGAGTTGGCTTCAAGCTTGGCCAAGAAGAAAGCCCCGTGTGGAAAAGAGAGAAAGTATTCACGGGGAAAAAGGACCAAACAGGGGAAAAACCTCGTTACTGAAAAAGAAAAAAAGCCCTCGGGCAGAGGGGACTCTGTTTGAGCCGTTAAACGGGAGTGGTCTACTAACAAGGCGCCGCTTGAAATCCTGTTGGGAACCTGGCGAGAGTCATCATGGGAGAAGCTGAATCTGAGGAGGACTCCTGTGCTGAGGACAGCCCTTTCGCCGACAGAGCACTGCTGGAAAGAAAGACTGCGCTGCAAACAAAGAATGGGCCAACCAACCTCAAGGCCAGGACCTTGGAGGGGAGGCGCCACGGAGATGCAGCGATGCCAGGCTGCGTTGGATAGGGAAAAGCTTGACCTGCAAAAAACCTGAGTCGTCGCCATTCTCGAGACTAGGTGTATGTCATTGTCTAGGAGAAACAACAATTGAAAGAGCCTTCCATACTGGTTAATGGAGCCCCTGCCAACCAATTCTCCCCTTCACGAGGACTTAGACAAGGGGACCCTCTTTCTCCTTTCCTTTTTGTTATACTGATGGAAGGTTTAAGCAAACTTATTCGAAGCGCTAAGGAGGAAGGAAAAATCAAAGGACTTCAACCTTTGCCCTCCATTCCAACCACCACTCATCAACAGTTTGTTGATGATACAATGTTACATTGATCTCCAACAGTTAAAGAAGCCCAGGGCTATAAAAGGAGCCTAAGTCTTTTCAGCGAGGCCTCAGGTATGGAAATAAATCTTTCTAAATCCACTATATTCTTTTTTAATATGCATTTAGCTATGAAAAAGAATCTCTCGAGCATTCTAGGCTTCTGAAGAGGCAGTCTGCCTTCAAGGTACCTAGGATCTCCTTTAACAGATAAACCTTGGCAAAAATATCATTGGGAGAAGATCATAGCTAACCTGGAGAAAAGATGTCAGCACTGGACCCATAGGGCCCTCAATTTTGCTGGTAGGCTAGTTCTTACCAAAGCGGTTCTGCAAGCTATTCCGCAATATATGCTCTCCATAATCCCGGCTCCCCAAGGAGTCCTTCAACAAATGAGAGTTATAGAAAGAACTTTCCTATGGACAGGAAATGCAGAGAAGAGAAAATGGGCTCTAGTAGCATGGAACAAATTATGCAAACCTAAGCACTTAGGAGGGTTAAACCTACTCGATCCATTCACTATCAACAGAGCTTGTGGGGCCAAACTATGGTGGAAATGGATGAAAGAACCTAATTTACAGTGGGCTAGACACTGGAAGGAGAAATATGCTCCAACACACAACATCCAAGATTTAATTAGAATGCCAGAAAGTCTAGAAGGGTCCCCAATCTGGAACCTGGCAAGAAAAAATCAGGAAATTATATAGGAGAACAGCTTCTGGGAAATCCGCAATGGCGAAACGACCTTCTTTTGGGAGGATTCTTGGCAACAACTTCCCAAGTTGGAAAGGCCAGAGTTTGCAGAAATGCAAAGAAATGTTCAGGAGCGGGGGATGCTAACGGTTCGCCACTATTGGTCTCCTAATAACAGAGACTCAGAATGGAGAAGTTGTGTAATATTGAAATAAAGAACACAGATGAGGAGAATAACAATGCCAGAAACCTGCAAAATATTTTAGATAAAAGGAAAATTAGGAAGGCAGTGGACAAAGACCAACTCAGATGGGGGAAGCAAGGCGGGGGTAATTTCACGCTCAAAGAGGCCAGAAACTGCATCGAAAACTCAGAGTAGATTGAAAAGATTTCATGGAGCAACAAGGTATGGGATTCCCAATTCTGGCCAAAAATTAGAACCTTCCTTTGGCTCCTAATGCACAGGAAAACTTTGACATGGGAAAATCTCCGCAAAAAAGGTTTTTACGGCCCTTCAAGGTGCCCTCTATGCAATAGG
The DNA here is from genome assembly GCA_000404065.3 of Pinus taeda. NCBI lineage: Eukaryota > Viridiplantae > Streptophyta > Pinopsida > Pinales > Pinaceae > Pinus > Pinus taeda. Next base: position 48,589 of record APFE031422558.1, read on the forward strand.
GAAGAGGAGACTATGAATCATCTCTTCAATACATGCGACTCAGCAAACACTCTATGGAATTGGGTGGAAAACACCATGCAGCAGACGGACAAAACCAGAGATTCCATCCAGGAGACCATCGAGAAATGGGGAGGTAATTTCTCTGGCAATCAAAGGGTAAATACAATTTGGAAAATAATACCAGGGTTCATAACCTGGACAATATGGAAAGAAAGAAATAGGAGGGTATTTCTAAACGAAACTAGGAACATCACTCATTCTATCAAGATTATCAAACAAAATATAAAACAATTGGTTTTGGTCAAATGCAAAACAGAGCAAAACGACAAATCTTCGAATAGAGACCTACGAATATTGAAAGCCTTTAACCTGGATAAGGGAGTAGATGTTGCAGCTGTGAGTCACCAACAGGAGCTCAGAACCACTCCAAGCATCTAGAAGCGACCACCAACTGGCTTCCTCAAGCTGAACTTCGATGGTGCATCGAGAGGCAATCCTGGTCTCGCTGGCATTGGTGGCATGATAAGGAACAACGAAGGGGAAATTATGCATATCTACAGTAGAGCCTTAGGGGAAGGGACAAATAATGAGATGGAATTTGCAGCAATGGAACAGGGCCTTAGAATTTTGAGAAACTTACAAGAGAGAGCTGTAGTAATTGAGGGGGATTCCCAGCTTGCAATCACAGCAGCCAGAAGAATGTATGCGGGAGAAAAGACGAGTAAGGTCATGCAACACTGGCATTTGGCGAAAGTGACAAAGAACATAGCAGAACACTTAGGGTGGCTGAAAGGTTTATTCTTTCAAGCGGTACGCCACAAGGCCAATACTGTAGTGGACCACTTGGCAAACGTCGGAATAGAGAACCCCACCAAGATTTGGGATAGCTGTTGGCAGGACGTCAGCTGCCCGGAATTAAAAAATAAATGTACCTTTCTCTCGAGGAAGGATTTGATGAGTGAAAGGTAGGATCGAGCGGGCGGGGTTCTACGCGAGCATAACAATATGATGATGATAATCGTGCGTGCTGATGAGAGTATTAAAGGATTGCAGGAGTATGAAGGACAGACTGGACAGGAGCATTCAATGCTCAAGCAGGAAAAGGTAAGGCTCAACAGAATTATGATCACGAAAGAAGATCGCCGTCGATGCCCTTACGAGAGATGGGACACTTGGAGAGATACGGAAAAGAGTAGGAAAGGTGATCGCAGGGGTAGAACGTCAGATCATCACTGGAACATAACCCATTAACAATAAATAATGATGATATGACAGGCAAGCAACAGGGTAGTGGCTGGATTTTAACCGATTTCTATCGCAGCTCCATCTATTTAATCGTTAGCCCGGGCATCAGAAAGGTCACTATTTCTTCAAGCGGCAAGAGGATTATTGTATCCCTTATCCTGAGTGCGCAGGGTGATCAGTTAGGTGCAGGTGGGACTATGGCGAGTGAGGGAAGCAGGAATGCCTCAGAAAATCGTGAATTGAAAAGAGCTAGAGCAGCGTATGAGACTCGCACTTCACAAAAGGAGAAGAAGAAGATAGAAGAGTTAGAATCCATCATTAGTGAAGAGGAGAAAAACATGGAATCACAGGAGGTGGAAAAGGACATGGACTGGGTGCAGGATCCCGGCACGGTTACCACACGAGCCACGCAATTTGTGAGAACACAAACTGAAATGTGGAGAATGAAGACTATGCTGGCTAAGGCCATCAGCATGCAAGGGGAGTATGCCAACCAGGTGCGGCAAGCCCAATAAACTATCGCGGTTACAAATGAGGAACACATGGCCATTCTGGAAGGATTGAAATTCAAAATTAGCAGCCTCGAATAGAAATTCGACACGGTTTCGAAAAAACTCTCTGTTCTCATCAGTCTTTTGAGGCATACCATCAATCAAGATGCTCGGAATGCAGGGGAAACTCCGGAGGGGCACAGAGGTGATCACCACAGCACTCTTCGCTCGCCATCTCACGCAGGCAAGGCCAAGGCGTTGTCAGCGCAGGACACCTCCAAGAATTACATAGTTCTGGACACCTACTGAGTCTCAGCAGTCTGTCATGAATGTTTTCTTGTTGTTTTTCTTAATGTTCATGTCTGTTGTGTTTTGGTCGTTTTTAGTTCTGGGCTCTACTTCTGCTGCCCTCAGACCTGTTTGGACCTAGTTAGAAACAATGTCAATTTTTTATGAACCCCATTCTTCTGCCACCCTACGTGGTGCGCTCTAGGGTTCAGTGGTAGTCTCTCTGCCCAGCGATAAGTAGGAGGAGGTCTGTGTCTACTTAGGCAGAGTTTTTTGTAAAATATGTATTTTTGATCTAATATAACAAGCTGATTTACAAAAAAAAAAACTCTTGATCTACTAAAGGCACAGAGAGATTAAATCTCTTGAGATGCAAATCTCTTTTAAAATAAAAAGAGATTTGATCCTTTACTAGCCTTAGTTGATCCCTAATTAAGATGGATCTAGATTAATTAATTTAATTTTTATTAATATATTTAAAGTTGTTAATAAACTTAAATCATTATTTTATTTCTTTTATATATAAAAACATATTCTTAATCAATATTAATTTGAAACAATAAAATAATAAAAATAATAATTTATGTAAGAAGAACATCTCAATTACTAGAAACAATATTAATAAAAAATTACTCACATGAAGAAAAAGGGAGCTATATTTTTGTGCATGATTCACTACAACAATAACAATAACAAATGTTTAATATAACAATGAAAAAGATAGAGGCAAGGAAAAAAAATGGATGATAAATGTTTAATAAAACAATGAAAAAGATGAGGCAATGCTAAGAAGGTTCAAATTTATATTTATTTTACCCAATAAATAGAATAAGATACATTGAATTGCACAATTACTTGAAGATGGAAAAATATACTAGTATTATTTTTTTTAAAAGAGTTCTGAAAATATTAAAGAGCCATGATGTTGTTTAATGTTCATTAGAATTTATATATTTTATTAATTTTAAGAAAACAAAATTACTGACATTATTTATATTTTTGTTCTAAATATTTTAAATATATTTTTTTAAACACCTCATTTGAAATATGGTAGACATATATTTAACAATTTTTATAAATTTAAACTATATATATATTGTTTATTAATTAATATAGATTAAGGTTTCACAAAAATTATTGGAATATATTTTAATAATAAAAAAAATTAGGAATTCTTTATTAATGTTTATTTCACACATCTGATTTGATGATGGACACGGAGGTTTGTTCAAAACGTCCATACGTTAAAATCATGAATGCGATGACCCCATAGACATCACTAACAAAATGAAGATGGGAGAAACTCAAATCTATAATATAAATTGTAGTTTAATTGCATATATATATATATATATATATATATATATATATATATTATATATATATACACAATTTAAAACTACAATTTATATTATAGATTTGAGGTTTCTCCCATCTTCATTTTCTGTAGTGATGTCTTACGGGGTCATCGCATTCATGATTTCGTATGGAGGTTTCGAACCAACCTCAGTGGTTCATCATATGAGATGTGTGAAATAAAAATTAATAAAGAACCCTAATTTTTTTATTAAGATTATATTTCAATAATTTTATGTAAACCTTAATCTAGTATTAATTAATAAAACATACAATATTAAATAAAATAATACTCATCAATAAAAACATAAACATTTTATAGAAACAAAAATAAAAACTTAAAAATAATATTTAATTAATTAAACTAAATTTATTTCAGGACCTTATCAAATCTATTGGCTCCATTCATCATCATCTCAACCCTCTCCTCTATTTATTCCCCCTTTATTATCTAACTTTTCACACATCTGACCCTGAGAAGGTTGGTTTGAAACATTGATACAATAAAAATCATGAATGCAATGACTCCAAAAGACATCACTACACAATTTAAATTATGAAAAGTCATAATTTTACAAATTATTATAAAATATTCCAAACTTCTTTTAATTAAAACATTTAATTCATCTTAAACAAAATTGCTATAATCACTAAAATAGTATTCCTAAAATGTTATAGAATGATAACTTTACAACTCTATTTCTTTGTAATTAGGAAAATATCAAAAGTTTGTATCCATTATTTTTTTAAATTTGACTAAAACTAAAATTTTCTCTATTTATTTAAAATTTTGCTAACACTTTAAATATAAGTAAGTAAATAAATTGTTAAGATTGCCTATTTTGCCTTTGTGACTTCTTGGTATGATTAAGGATTAGCCACTTCCTCTCCAGTTCTTCAAAATTTGGTAAAATTTTGAGAACTACTTTGATTTTTTTCATTTTAATCTAAAAATAAAGTCTTGTTATTCTTATGACTTCTTCTTTTAAATATATATTTTCAACCAACATTATTTGAAATATTGCAAAAAATTAACAATTTATTGTAAATTTAAATCGCTAAATTCCTCTAAAATCTCTCTCTTTATATATATATAATTTAAACTATACATTTAGGAACATTTAAATTAAAAAAATAAAACATTTAAACTCATCGTAAACAAAATTGCTATAATCACTAAAATAAAATTTGTAAAATGGCTCTAAAGGTAGGTAACTCTGCAACTCCACTTCTCTGTAATTAGGGAAACTATTTGAAACATCTAACCAATATGTTTCCACTTGCTTGAAATATCATAAAAACTATAAAATAAAAAATAAAAAAAGTTACAAATATTTCCATTTATCTCCCATACTCAAAAATCTGATTAAAAAAGAGCTACACATATCTCCAATTTTTTCAAGTAGGTTTAAATTTGAATAATATTACAAAAAAAATAAAAATAAAACATATAAATTCATTGTAAACAAAATCAAGATACCCACTAAAATAAAATCCCTAAAATAGAAACTCAACTTCTTCGTAATTAGGGAAACCATGTAAAACCTCTGCCCAATATGTTTCCACTTTTTTAAAATATAGCATAAACTACAAACAAATAAAACTAGTTACAAATGTTTCTACTTCTTCAAAATACAGTAAAAAAATACAAACAAATAAAACTAGTTACAAATATTTCCATTTCTCTCTCGTAAGGAAAAACTGCTAAAATCCTTAAAATGGAAGAGAATTATAATCTCATGGGCTTTCACGTTGAATGAAATTCTTATGCCTCTCTACATGCAAACAAAAAAAAAAAATATTCCCATCTCGGGGCTACAATACCTAGAGAAACATGAACATATTGAGAGTTACATGAAAATAATGACAGTGTTGCCTTTATTTCCCTGACGTTTCTTTTTATTCTAAGTGAGAAGTGTGTTTCTTCTTAGCTTTTCTTTGTATCTGAAACCAACTCTTAATTCGTGTCGGCCCTTAATAGATTCATGGTTAAGATTGATCTACGCTAGTTTAATTTCATCTTTAAATAGCCTACATTCCACATGAATACCATGGGTCAATGCTACTAGTTCTCAAATACGTGGAGCTCAAAAACCACTCATAATTTGATCAAGTCAAGTTTACGTTAACTACTTAACAAAAATTAATAAAAAATAACATCTCTATCATACTTGGTTGGGAGACCCCCTCTGCGCAATAAAGATAAGCATATCGCATGGGTTGTGAAAATCGGAATTCGATAATGTTTAATTATTAATTTTATTATATTTTATTTTTATAATTTGACCTAAGTCCAAATTTTACCAGGCAAGATAGGACATTACATCCCTTCCACAGTGAGGAGAGCACCTATTCACAAAATAGTTATTAATTTAAGAGCTTAATCCTCCCCTTTAAATAGACTGTATTCCACCTGATATTATGATCAATATTTATTTTTATTTTATGTAATTTGATCGATGAATTCACATACATCTAGGGGTTTAGTTATTCATTATATTATTCATATTTTTAATTATTATTTTATTTTTTTTTATGTAATTGATCGATTCTAAATGTTTATAGTATACACGATAGGAAATTGAACATCTCTTGGGCATTGGGTTGGAGAGGGATCAATTATAATATTAGCATAGATCCATATTAACTCTGGATCTACCAAGACATTACAACATTTCTTAGACATTGGGTTGGGGAGGGCTTAATTATAATATTAGCATAGATCCATCTTAACTCTAGATCTACCAAGATCCAAGAGGGTTCAAATCTATTTTCACTCTAAAAGAGGTTCAATAAGGGTTTGAAAATTTTAAGCCCAAAAACTTTGAGGTAAAATTGACAATTTTACCTTAATTTTATTATTATTATTATTATTATTTTTATTTATTTTATTTTATTTTTTATGTAATTGACCGATTCAAAACATTTTACTTAAATATTATCTTATTCATCATAATTATTAAAAAATAATAAATATTATAAAAAAAGAAAGGAAAAAAATGTCCATGGGGTCTTGGATACGCAGTGATTGGGTGCTCTCCTTGATGTGAAGTCATCAATTTAATTCCTTGCCCATATCGGGGTGATATATTGGACATGTTGAAGATGGATTGGGGTGATATATTAAACATGTTGAAGATGTAGTCGTGGGGTGATATATTGGACATGTTGAAGATGTAGTCTTGTCAAGGTTACAAAAAAAAACAAGAAATTTTTTTAAGTCACTAAATATATTTTTGGTCACTTACTTTCAACAAATGGAATTAAATGATATTTTAAGGTCCACTAGAATAAAAATAGTCTATGGGACCATTAGTTCCCTGTTTTTCACCCTTTGCAATTGAATCTTTTTCTTATTCAAATTGATGATGAGTTGGTCCAACCTTCCAACATGTACTTTCAACAACTGAAATGATATTTTAAGGTCCATCAAATTAAAAATAGTCTATGGGACCATTAGTTCCCATATTTTCTCCTTTTACAATTCCATCATTTTCTTATTCAAATTGATGATGAGCTAGCCCAACCTTCCAACAATCCCTTCCTTCAAACAATCCCCTCGCTGAAAAGACAGTGCCAAGAAACTAATGTTAACATATTCCCATAACTTTCTCTGATGTCTTTGAATGCATCACATTCCAAAATGAAATGTTTTTTCGATTCCAATGCCCTAGACATGCAAAATGTACACACTCATTCTTCCCAAGCTTCTTTAGGCCTTTTCCATAGTCGAATTGGTTCTTAATTAAACAATAAGAACTTTTTCCCTCCATGGAATCCTAGCTCCAATGAACTCTTTTTGTTGTAAATCACAAGTAGGGTTGAATTCCTCAATGTACTACTTCTTCTTTCTACCCAACTCTTTCCCCATACAAAATTCTCCGTCACAAAATTATTTAGCTCCTTGCTATTTGTGGGACAAGCATTGAGGTAGATATTCTATTTTTGCATCAATGTGTAGTTTTGTTTCATCCATGTTTTCTTTCTTTCACTCATGCCTTTATTGAAGATAACAGTAGGCCATATACCTACTCGCATTTTCTCAATTCTTTTTAGATATCTTATGAGCTACACCATAGAAATTGCTTAGATGGGAGTTTCTCTTGTTTCACTGAACATTATCTCATAAGGTATTGAACTTTTTATTTTGAACTTGCTCATGATTAAGCATTTTTCGATTTTCTCAATTTTTTCCATTTTGAGATGGGGGTGCTCCTAACCCACAATTCACACCCATATAGCATCATTGAGCAAACTAGGAGTCCACAATTCACACCCATAACAAACTAGGAGTCAAAAAAACACTTTAATCTTTTTCCAATCCCATAACTACCTCTCTAAATCCCTCAATTTTCTTTTTAATTATGTGTATGAATTTCTTTAATAAAATCATTTACTCATTAACCTGATTATATATCATTCAAATTATAATTTAATCAAATCTATTTTATATAAAAACCATTTATTTTATTTAAATAAATAAAATATTAATAACTAACCTTTAAAAGGACTAAAATGTGATATCTTGTAAAATAGAACCCTTGAAATATCAATTCACAATGTACTAAATGTATTAATTACAACACAATTAACAGTGCCAACACTGGATCCAATTCTTGGAAAATCACCAAAGTTTGTAGGAGTAATCAATGGCAAGTCGACTACATTTTTGGTGAGAGGAAACATATCGACCAAAGTCGTGTGCACACTTTTGTTGTTGTCATCCAATTATTTTCCCTATGGCTGCAAGGTATTACACATTCAAAAATGCATTAAATTAACATTATTCTCAGTTAATCAAAAATCAAACTAAAATTAAGAAAGTTAAATATATATATATATTTTTTTAATTTCTAAATTTTATTTTCTTAAATTTTGATTGGCCCAAAGAGTTAGAGTTTTAATAGGCAATTATTATTTGGGCAGTCAGATGGTATGCTGTACTCTTGTCACATATACTGCTATGCATCAAAAGACATTGCAGTGAAAGCGTTAGTTCCAACTTTGTTGAGAGCATGCAAGATGAAATCATGGTCAGGATTTCAGCTCAATGGAATATATGTAACATCTTTAATGCAACATTAATCATGAAACGTTTTTAATGTTTAATTCTCTTTCAATGTTTAATACTCCTTTAGGATACAATATGAGGGTAGCATTAATACTTCTTTGGCGTTAATACATTCTTTATAACATATGAGGGAAACTTTGTTTATAATGCATTCTTTCAATGGCATTTTTAATGGTGCATATCCAACGTTCATAATGTATTGGCCAATGGTTAATGTTCAATAGTTAATGGGGCGAAATTCATTTAATGGTGGTTTCATTCTAATGGAAATGCGATGTAAAGAAGAGAAAATTAGATATTATTAATCCATTAATATCCAAATATATATTATGGAGAGTGTTGCAACATGGAGAGCATATTAACATTTCCAATGTAATGATATAATGCATCGCTAATACTATAATTCATTGAAGTGTTGGTTATCATTGGAGATGTGAAAGAATTCTTTTTAACTTTGATGAGAGCATGCAAAACTAGGCCATGACATTGAAAATTAAATTGAAAGGATGTTGCAGTGAAATCATTAGTTTCAACTTTGCACTTTGCTGAGACCACGCGAGATGAAATCATGGTCAGGATTTCAGTTCAATGGAATATATTTTTGCCATCCTGCAAAATCTAGATTTTATGCATTTATTATTATTATTATTATTATTATATTTTCAGCCATTCTAAATAATTAAATATTTGTTTGCATCATTGTTATTGACTTTTTGTCTCTCTAGGTCTATCCAAATGCGGGTGGATTCAAGCTCTGTGCGTGGACCAATTTTTTAAGCTTTGATATTTTATGGAGGCCCAATAATTTAGCTATTTTTATCTCTCCATCACAATATTATCAACTTGCATGAGTGATCTGAAAAATGAGATCTTGTATTATTATTAATGTATTACCGACTCGAGTGTAGAAAGAAAACCATCTGAGAAGGGATGAGTGTTGGTCACTTTAATTGCTGGTTAAAGTGCTACATAAATTGTCAACCCGGGGAAGTCTGATTATTTCAAAGGAAACTACGTACTATATGTACTCAATCTTAAAAGCACTAAAAGTTGTAGTACAAACAAATCACACCTTGCTTTAACAACTGAAGTTCCACTCTGTGTTACATCAATTATACTCTATTGCAGATATCTACCAAGGAATGCTTAATTTCATTTAAAGAATAATTCAACAAAAAGAAATAAATCTGCAAAGGAAAACAATGGCTATGCTGTAATAGAGAATTAGGACCCTATCCCCAGAGCGGGAACCTTCAGCACTTGCCTCTGTTTATCGAGCTCGCCAATTCACTCTGTAGACTCCATCACCAGTGATACACTCATGAAATAACTTTGACCAATGCAACAATCGATTAAGAAAGGGACAGAGTTTTAGCAAAAGTAAAACAATATCTAGAAAACAGTACTTGTTAACAAGGTATGAATAAAAATCACACCTGACACACTGTAGAAATATAATGGGTGAATCTTGTGATGAAGGTGGGCCCTGTCCTTCTCACAAGATTCCCCAAGAGATGAGAACTAGAAAAAGATGTTTAGAACAAGAGTTTTATTCATCCATCAATATGTCATGTTACAGAAAGAAAAGATTCTAGTGTTGTCCCTTCAACTGAGCCTTTCCTGTAGTATGTTCCTCCCCCTTCTAATATAGATGTCTCCTCTTTATAAAGAGGAGACATCTATTACAAAATATTTACATTATAACCTCTATTTCAACCCATTATACAAAAATAGGGAAATCAGTTTCCCATCAACAAAATGTTGTTACAATAATACTGTCTTTAGATTACAGATGTTACATCCAATGTAACAGCTTCCTCGGTGATCGATCTGGTTCCTCTGTTGCTGTCAAATTTGGAACGCAAATCTCAACTGTTTCAGCTTCGATATTTGCGTGTTGTTCTTGCTGTTTCAACAACTACAAAAATAGTCCCACCAACTCCAGGCAGTTTCAGCAACGCGGGCTGCACATCATTCTTTAATTTTTCAGCAACTAATTAATTCAAAGATTAAATATGAAGATAGCGCGATTATATGTTAAATAATTAAACGTATAGTGATGAGAAGAATCATTGCATACCTTTGGAATAATTGAGTCAAAACACTAACAAGGACTTTCAAATATAGGTTGAAAAGGGTGATATTATAACAAAATGTATAGTCAGAAAGAGACAATATGAGGTCCTAACATCCCCCCCAACTGAAAATGTTGCATGTCGCCATGCAACTTTTACTCTGAGTCTGAGTCAGAGTACTGGGATGTACAGTGCAAATTGCTTATACAGTAAGTATAAAAGGTGTTGTCAACCATGTCTCTGAAAACCTGGGCATTCTGAACTTTTTGTCATGCTGCAAGCTCCTCCTTTTTGGGTAACCAGAAGTCAGCTTTGTATTGCTGTGCTGGGAGCCAAAGAAGAGGGAAGTGAAAATGATAACCCAACCATTTCTCAGCACACTGTTGAATACATTTAACATAGTTAGGTATTCGTGAAATTGCTGCCTGAAGATTAAGTGGGTTAAAGGGATTGTATTCCCTTCTCTCCTTAGGGAAATGTTCCTAGAATAGATTGTTTGCTTGTATGGCCAAAGTTCCCTTAGTCTTAACATAATGTTGGCAGTCCTTTAAGACTGCTGCCTGTAGTTTTCTGATATGCTGAGTCATTTTTGGCTCTTGTAAAACCCATCGATGTTGAGCAATAAAAACAACGGCATTCTGAGGCTCAGCTTGGATCCAGAGAAGGCAGTTCTCTTCATTGTGTGTTGCTGACATGAAAGCATTTTGCCATGTAAGCTAGTTGTCCAGGAAAGAAACGAAGGCTATAATCTGAATGTCACCAACCAGAGGAATCAAATTAAGCTTCCTATCTTCAAGCATGGCCTCATTATGAATATAGAGTTCACATAACAAGTTCTGTTCGCTAATTGATGCTTCTGCAAAAGTTTGAATAAACTGCTGCGGTGTAGACACCTCGTGGGGTCGTCCATCTCCGATCGCTTTCACTTGGAGGAACACTAAGCGTTCTCTTAAAAACATAGAATAGTTAAAGGATGGTTTTCTAGTGGCCAATAATCTTTGAACTAATTCAAAGATAAGAGACAGTCTAGTTTTCAATTCCTTATTTTCCTTATGCTGTTCATGAGAGTGTTCCAGGACTTCCCAATTTCTATATACATGATTTAGCCATAATGATTTATGTTCCTGTAATTCCTTTTCTTGTAACAAAGCATACTCTTTCTTCCATGTATCCCTCAGTTCTTGAAAACTTGAGGTCTTAGTGAAGATAGTCCTTGCACACCGAGGTTCTGTCTGAGTAAACACAGTCTTCAAAGACTCTGGTGCTGGTTTTTCAGCTTTAACAACTGGGGTAGCCTGGGGTACTTGTGGTTTCATTTCTTCTCCAGAGGTCTTTGAAGGCCCTGCTAGTTCTTGTGTAACAGCAGGGCATTCCTTTTTAACTATGACAGGAGTAATTTCAGGAGTGGATCGAGGCAATGGGACTTCAATTATCTATAACCAGCTCGATAATAGAGATCACCACATTTGCTGCACATGTATTCATTATATCGATCCTTTTCTACACTTTTCTTGGTTGCAGCTGCTACATGAGCTAAAGTATACAAATTGAGTTCTCTTTCATAAGCTTCCCTTGCCATCATTAACTCGTGCTTATAAACCTCAATCTCAGGTTTCAAAAACTCATTTTCTTGTTGAAGGGAGGCTAGAGTGACAGGGCCTTCTGTAGTAGTTGTAGTCTCTGGATGAGAGGATCATTGTTTGGTGGCAGCCTCATCATTTGCATCCTCAACAGGTGGTTCTTGTGTGTCAACTGTTGAGTCAGTAGCAGCTATGCCTTGGTCTGTTTCCTATTCATGATCGTCAGCAGGTGGTTCTTTTGTAACACCTGCTAGACTAGTAGTTGGTTCTTGTGTAACAACTACCTCTAGGTCGTCTATCTTTTGTTCCTTGATAGGTGGTTCTTGTGTCACACCTCTTAGGTCAATAGCTGGTTCTTGTGGAGTAGCTACATGTTGTACATTGTCTTGGGTGTCTACTTTTGATAGATCAATAGCTGGTTCTTATGGGGCAGTTGCATCTTCTGAAAGGAATGATGTCACAAATTCTTGAGCAACTTGCATTTCGGTACCCGAGGGTGAGGAAGGTAAAGATTCAGGGACTTGGGAGTGTGGTGGGGTATGGGGTTTTAAGATAATGGGCGGGGAATCTGGGATGATGATATTGGTTGTTGTTTCGAAGGAGGTCCTCGTTCGTCTTCGAGACAGGAAGGCAAGCAACAAAATGGTTTTTCTCTTACGAACAACTTTTCTTAGGGTAGGGGGATTATCAGTAATAGTAGCTTCTTTAATTGAAGCCCTCGTTCTTCTCTTTCATGGGGGTGCAGCCTTTTCTTGTCTTTTCCTTTTGAACTTAATAATGGGAATATTATCATCTGAATTATCACTGGGGATATGGACAGTGGGAGTGGATGATTAGGCTACATTAAGGGATGGGGTAGGTACAGAGGAGAGGTCAATTAGATTGTTTGCTGCAGTTGGTAAAATTTCTGAGGATTCCAAGATACTCCCAGGCTGTTGTACAGAAGGATTTTCAATTTGCAGAGAGATTTCAGGGGTCTGTTGAGGGTTTTCAGCGTCCAATTGGGGTGTTTCAGCTATTGGTTGAGAGATTTCGGCAACTTCCTTAGGGTGTTCGGCTGCTGGTCGCGGAATTTTAGCAACTCCTTGGAGATTTATGCTACTGGATGAGGGATTTCAGCAGCTTCCTGGGGTGGGTTGTTAAGGGGAGGAGAATTCTGTAGGGCAAAGCCCCTCTGGAGTAGGAGCTGAACCAAGCGATGGTGAGTGAGGGAGAGGAGTGGGTGATTTGCATTCACGGAATAATGTGACATATTCTTCAGACACCCAAGCAGATAGTATGGCCTATTTAATAAACGACCGTGTCTTAAATGATTCAACAACACAAAGTCATGCTGGTACACTACCTGGTAACGTCCTTCGCAGGTGAAGTAGTGCTTGACAAACTCTACGACCTTCGGCCATGGAGGTGGTAATGAATGAAGTGCAACTCCCCTGCCT